>JAADXI010000393.1:0-23249 GCA_023337615.1 Pythium brachiatum | reverse complement strand
TCATGCACATCATGTTTGTGAGTCGGGTGCCCTAAATTCACCATTTTCGGCTATGGCTACCAATACCACGTAATTCAGTACTTAGTAAACTATTGTTTGTACCTATTTTGATAAGAACCGTGCATAACCGCTATCCCAGCCAAAGCATAGCCCTCGTATTGGGTTCTTCAGCAAGCAATTTTCGGTCAACCCGAGATGGGTACACCCCGCGAAAACTTTCGGTGCTGATGTGGGTGGTCCGAAGCCGCTCAGGGGCTTGCAATCAGCCAGGAATTGCGAGAATAGAGAGTGAGGGACATGTTACCGGAACGCAGGAATCCTATCTATGCGTTGCCATCGATTTCCTGTGCAGCTTCACTCCAAAAGTAACAGCAGAATGTGCATTTCATGATTTTTTCTACGCTAAAAGAGAGCACACAAAGCTACACTTCGTGCTGTGCGTCCTTTCTAAGGACTAGAATTCGATGCACTTGCGGTGTGGTGACAGCGCTGCCCAATCCAAGATGAGCCGGAGAGACTCAGCGTTCACTTTGTACCGAGCCGATGGCCCTATTGAAATCCCCTTGATCTTCTTCAGGCTCGAGGCATTCGAACTGGTTGCGGTGACTGCACTGAGGAATGCCAAGGTCTCAGCTTGCGGCAATGGCCCCAGTTTGCCTGGCAGTGGGCCGTCGTGCGTTAAGAAGCGAGGGACCCAATCAGCTGACAACGATATTTCGCGTAGCACCACTTCACATCGGTGCAGCCGGTCATTCTTCTTGAGCATCTCGACAACCGACTCGAGAGTATCCAAGTTCAGATCGCGATTCGATCCCCGCTTGAAATCGACGTGAAGCTCGCGCAGCGACAGCGCCATTGGGTTCGTGAGGTCACTTAATGCAGCCATCAAGTCTTCACAGCTTTCATTGAGTTCCTTCCAATCAGCATCTTCGTCGCTCTTCAGACCCACATCGTGGAAGTGGAGACTTTCCAGCCGCGTTGCGTTTGTGAAACGAAGGGCTGAAAGAGGGGCTACGCTGTTGACACGGCACGAGACGAGGTCGAGGCGCTTGAGATTTGGTAGATAACTGAGGATTGCGGCGAAGAAGTGATGGTCTGTGAGCTGGAGGTTGTAAAGTGTCAGCCACTCGATGGGTCCTCCAACCAGCTTGATGAAGTTTACTTGAAGTATCGTAGGGAAATGATCGCCACCGACGCCCACATTGTGGAGATTGAGGTGGCGGACAGAATGGTTCTCCCGCTTTGCCACGGGGCTCATCTCAAGAATCTCGCTGCGCTGGGACCAGCAAATGCCGTAGCCTGGCACTGCGATCTCGATGCAGTCGTCTTGAGGGCGATTGCGCACCACGCGATACGCAGTGCCAGACTCGATGGCCACACGTTGGTGAGCTTGGTCACCTGAGTCATAGCGACCCCGGTTCACAATCGCCGATGGTCTCAACACTGCTGTCGCTGCCGTCGAGCGCACATTGCTTCCATCAGCCTCGTCCGTGCGGATGAACTCATAGATGCACGCGAGAAGATCGTCGTGGCTGAAAACCGCGAGCATCGCTTCGTCGTATTCTATTGTGTCATACGCGTCCATGTTGAGGCTCACTGTGTGGATGTCGTGTGTGGCCTCATTGCTGAACAGCGCGTACGCGAGCCACAGCCATCGCTCGAGATAGTGATCACCCAGTGCTTCGTCGTGTCTGGACCATGAGCCACAATCGACTTCACGAAGACTGCGACTGGTGACAATGGCGAGGAAGAGTGCTTCCATCCCGCCAATATCGACTTTGCTCATATCAAATGAGAGCTTCTGAATCCCGCTGCCTTCCAGCGACGAGACTTGGTTCTTCAGGAAACCACGCCAGGTGTCGTCATCTACTTGTGTGGTATCCACCTTCCGAAGATCAAAGCAAGTGGTCGGCACCCCCATAGAGGCCATGCGGCTGATGGATGTGAGTAGAATGTCTGGCACGGGCTCCGAGCCACTGCTGAAATTGAGAGAGCAGAGCGACAGAGGACCCGATCGATGCTCGACTGCCCGAGGTATCCTGCTGGTGTTGTCCACGCCATCTCTTTCACGATGAGCTTGCACGACTTGCTCAATCTTCATCAAGGCCGCTTCGATACCTCCACTCGCTGGCTTCTGGAAGCTGGGCATGTCGCCAATGACCACCGGTAGATCGAATGCGAGTGAGACCTCCACGCGACCGGCTTTCTCGCGATCGAAAGCTAGTTCGCGATGGGTTTTTGACAATTGGTCGAGCAGCGTCGTCTTCACGTCGTCATAAGATGCCGAATGACTTGTGGGTGGCATCTTCATGTCGAGAAGGCGCTTGCTTGAACGTGGGGTCCTCGTCACTCGTAAACTCAACACAATTCTGGAGACGAGCTGGAAGCGCGGCAGCACGTGGAGTTCTTCGTACCGCGTCTTAACCCACGAATCACCCACACGTGAAGCCTTGGCAAGCAAGCGCCAAGCCAGTCGCCTGTCGACACGCGTGAGAAGCTTCAGAAGCTCCATCGCCTCCAATCGTAACAGCCACGCGTGATCGCTGTTGTCGGTTGCATTGAACACGACCCACAGGTTCTCCATATCGGAGACCGGCGCGCGCGACAGTTGCTCTATTCGAAGGCCGGCTTCGCTAAGCGCATCCAGCCACGGCTGCAGTCGCGCCTGCCATCCAGCATCTCCATGTGCGTCCACAACTCGCGCGTCGCTCATCACGGTGGATGCAGTCTGCCTTTTGCAGTCCCAGTCTGGATTCGAGACAAATCAGCTGGTGAAGAAAGTACAACACTCAAATAACCCATATCCGATATGCGGTTCCTAACACCCTTCGCAGGTTGGGCAGAAACCCGTCATGGGTCATAAACCTGATAGGTATTTCAAGCCCCCAAACCCGACCCGGTCGGCCTCCACCAATCACAGAGGGCTCCTCCACCATTGGTTCCCCTTGAGCTCTTCAGTGCGAGCAGCTCTTTTGCAGTCGCTCGCGTCCATTTCCAAAGACTCCGACGCAACCATGCCGGTGCGTGCACCTTCCTAATGGGCCTAGTAGCTGTACTGGACACTAGTTGCTGACTGTATCCGTCTGCCTATGTCTACAGATCCGTCAGTTCCAGGTCGTTGGCCGCAAGGCCCCAACTGAGAAGGAGCCGAACCCGCCGGCCTACCGCATGAAGCTCTTCGCTCCTAACGAGGTGCTCGCCAAGTCGCGCTTCTGGTACTTCCTCCACCAGATGAAGAAGATGAAGAAGACCACGGGCGAGATCCTCGACGTCAACGAGGTCCGTTGCGCTGTCTGAACCAGCGAGTGAGCTCCACAGCCGAGAGCGCGAGTCCCTGACCCTACCAGAAGCCGTCGACACCTCCATCCATCTCTACTCATAGCGGCTCCAACAAGCGCTTGCCTGCCACGAGAGCCCGTAGTCAAGAGGGAGCACGCGTGCCTGTCGCCTCTCTTCATTGAGAAAGCGTAGCACCTTCGTGTCTTCCTCAGTGGTGGTCGCTCTCACTTGTGGGAGTGGCGGACCCGCTCGGGCTCCAGCTTGCAAACCGCTTCGCTATTGAGATCGCGGTGCAATTCCGTTGCGTTAAGTGAGTCCACGCTGCCAGCCCTTGAGGGCTGGACAGTGTGGCTCTCTTTCTTCTCACTGGGTACCTTAGTACTCTGCTGAATGATCCTCGCGTGCTGACGTCGGCAAGCCCTCTCTAGAGCCCTTGGGCCGAGGCTGTTGATTGTCTCTCGCATCAACCATGGGGATTTACCTAGTGCTGTCCACTCTGTGGATGGGGCCCTGGTTTGAACGCAACGGCATTAGTGTCGATGGCCTGGCGGTCGGGAGCTCTCTCTGTGGAGACTCCTTGAACACTAGCCATCATCACAGTAATGCTGACTTTGCTTGTTGTTGCTTGCCTACAGTTGACCGAGAAGAACAAGCGTGTGATCAACAACTACGGTATCTGGATCCGCTACAACTCGCGCAGCGGCACCCACAACATGTACAAGGAGTACCGTTCGCTCACGCTCAACAACGCCGTCGAGCAGCTCTACTCGGAGCTTGCTGGTCGCCACCGTGCCCGCCCACGCTCGATCCAGATCATGCGTACGGCGATCGTCGCGGCCAAGGACACCAAGAAGGCCAACGTGCAGATGTTCCACGACAGCAACATCAAGTTCCCACTGTCGCACCGCATCCCGCGTCCGTCGATCAAGAACCACCGCACGACCTTCAAGGCCTCGCGCCCATCGACCTTCCGTGGTTAAGTGGCTTGAGGTTGCGGCTGCTGTCGTTACGCAGTGTGTGGCTAGCTGGCTTTGGTCTGCTAAGACATGGACTGTAGTACGGTAGGAGCGTAGCAGAGCTTGTAGGAATTGGAGTCTTCAATATACTGCAACACCAAACGCGTCGGAAGATTGCGGAGTCTCTTACAAACTGTGTCTACGGTCTTGAATCATTGTGAGAACGTCGCCCATGAACTTGTGCTGCTGCGTGATGTAGGTGTAAGCTTGGCTCGAACGTTCGTCGTCGTTGTGGTCGTGCAGAGCCTTCTCCAACGTCTGCAGTCTCATCGTCGTTTCCTTCTCAGCAGCATCCAAGTGTTTGTATGTGATCTCTCCAGTATGAGTTCGTTCCTCAGCTGCAGCATCGCGTGGGGACTGAGCGATCAGCGCGACTCGCAAGAGCTTCTCAATGGGCTTACGACCGCCAACACATACGTCAGCGATCCACGAGAACAACTGCATACGCTCCATTTGGGCGATCACAACCCCGCGGTCGGCGTCTTTAGCTGGCAGCTGCCTGGCCTCGAGCAGATCGAAGTGGAAATGCGCACAGTCGTGGGAGTTCTCATGCAGAGCGAAGCCGTGGTACAGCATGTAGATGTAGTTGGGCTGCGCGTAGTTCTCCACGACATGGTCGCCCGTTGCGAAGTCCCAGGACGCACGCGTGACGGCTGCGTCGTTCGTCACTTCGTCCAACCGCGTCGCGTGGGCTGCATGATCAGGCGAGATCTCCACACAGTTCACCATGTCCAACAACGGCACAAGGTGGCGAGTGCCCGACCACCAAATGCTGCGCGAGTCCAGAATGGCGTGAGCCCAGCGAAAGCGTGGAAGCGTGATCCAGTCCGGAAGGAGGGATCCAGTCGACCCAAACTGCTCGAACTCCGCGTCCACACGACGTCGATAGTCGTCGACAAGGAGCCCAAGATCGTGAGGAACAGTTTCACGAAGAAGCTCTAGCTCAGCACTCTTGTCGTCAAAGAAAAGCGGTGACGCGAGGCGATCAGTCTCGGGTAAAACGTCCAAGTACGGCTTCCAGAATGATTTGTGGCCGGGTGCGAACTTCTCGTGGAGCAAATGTAGAAGCAGAAGCTGGGACTCGGTCCATCGGAGGCCAGAAGAGCGCTGGCGAACCACCCAATCACGAAGAAACTGCGAGCGGATGGCCGACTGAAGATTCATCACAATATCTGTGGGCACACTGAGGTAAATCTCACCCTTGGCCAGTGGCTTGGTAGCGAAGGCTCCATATCCCATGCTCGGACTGACGTATTTGAGCTCAATGTGGTTGACGGGGAAGTCAAAAGTTGAGATCCACTGCGAGAACCGCGTGATTTTGGTCGCTGTGGACTCCATGTGGGCTTGCGTGTCTTGGAAATCCGCCTCTGACGCTGTCGTCTCAGTCGCCTTGCGTTGAACTCGCTCGTACAATCGCTGGCGGATGTGTTCAATGGCTGATACCAATATCTTCTTTCGCGACAAGCGGAAGCGTACAGCGTGGCGCTGGCCTGGTCGTAACGCTCCTGGCTTCTGCAGCAGTTCTTCGTCTACTTCGAGCGTCGTCTCGTAGCTTTCGAGACGCCGTTCAATCGCCTGCAGAAGAAGCTGCTCCTGGTCCGCCTGCGTCGCGTGGCTGAGGCACAGCGACATTTCTCTGCCTTGTGGGTCGCACCACGTATCCATGTGGGCTCTGTCCATCGTTGTGAGGCTTGCCAGCAACTGCACCGATTGCTTGTCGTGAGGACTCAGGACAGTACCTCGTGCTGTCACACAAACAACAGCAGACCCACTGGACCCACCCTCGCTATGGTGGTATTCACGAAGAATACGTTGTTTGGCTTCGTCCAGGGCTTCCGCGGCCGGCAAACGAAGGTCTGCACAGTCGAACGGATTGTTGTCCATGAGGAATCCGTGGTACAGGAAGTAGATGTAGTTGTCGTTGTCCCCGTAGTCTTCGAACAGTTGATCTCCTGGCGTGTCGATGGATCGATCGGCGTAGATTTCCATCCCAAAGCCGGGTTGTAGACGATGGTAATTGAGGAAGTGCACTCCGTTTCCTGCTGATGCTGTCGCTGCTCGCTGTGGCTGCGGCTTGCCGTTGAAAATGTCACCGAATGGCACGAGATATCGCTCACCACGAATCGAAAACGCACGCGAATTCACCAAGAACCGCGTCCACATGTAACGTTTCTCAAGTGAGAGACCCGACCGCTGGGTCTTTGGTGGGAGAACACTCTTGAACAATCGACGGAATCGCTGGAACGCTAGCTTGGCTTGCTGTCGCTCCTGCTTTGCCGCCAGGATCATACGATTGTCTTGGAGTTCATCCACGTCACCAGCGGATGCGTCAAAGAACAGCGGCGTTGCGATGGCTTCAAAGTTCTCTGGGTAGGCAGGCAGCACCTTCAAGTACGGCGCCCAGCGTGAGCTCGCAGTCTTGACCTGCTCCACCAGTAAAAACGCTGTGATAAGCTCGTCGCCTCTGTCTTGGAGCTTGAGAAACTTGGGCTGCAGCTCTGAAGACGCGCGTTTCCAGATCGTCTCGCGGCAAATGATGAGATCCATTGGCACCGACACCAGAAGATCGCTCTCTTCAACCGCTGAGTTGGCGCGAATGCCTCGCCCCATAGCTGGGAAATTCGCAATCGTGATAGCGTCGCTCACAGAACCGCCTCCGTTCTTGAACCAGGCCACAAATGCAGCCGAATCCTCATCACGAGACTCGAGCGTCTTCCCATCGCGTGACTCTTCTTGAGGACTTGGGGTCGACAGCAGCGGCACCACAGCATACGCCACAAACACAGCGATCACCACAGCAACTATGCCAGCAGCTAGTGACCATGGTCGGAGTGCTGAGGTCTCAGACGGTCGGCGCTTGACCACGACGGCGACGTCGAGCTCGTCACTGATGGAGCTCTTCTTGTAGCCAGCGCCATTCGGTTTGATCGCTGCGCGGCCGCGACCACGAGGCGCTGGCTGCGATGTTGCACCAGCAGCCATTGTGACCACACACTAATAGAGAGAGAGACGCAGAGGCTTCGTGTTGCAGTGAGCGGGCAACGGCGAATTGGCGTTTGTGTGTCATCCGGGCCAGCGGATCTTTCGGGTGCGTCCTTTCGTGGAAGCATTCCGTCGTTAGAAATATTAGAAACCCAGAAAATCTTCGAAAAATCCGAAAATCCAAAGTATGTCAGTTCCTAACCAGAAATAAGATAAGAACCTCATACTCATGGTTTCCCGCCCTTCCAAAACTCAAACAGCAACATGGAATCGCCACCAGCGATACGGTTCGCGATGTATCTCTCTTTCTTCACGTCTCCAGCGCGATAGACGTGACGACGCAGCGTCTGTAAGATACAAGCGTGTGCGCGTAGTGTCCGCATGCGTCTCTGTGTACGTTTGGGTCTGATGCTGGCGGTAGCGCGCGGCGAAGCGACGCGTCGGCGGCCGTTGGGGCATACTAAATCCCAGTCACTCGGCGTTTCAGCGGCGTCTCGAGCAGCCATTCGATCGTCTCCCTGGCCTCCCTATCGCATCGAATCCTCAGCCGAAGGCGAGAACGAACACACGACGACAGTATGGGCGAGCGGCGCAAGTGGGACAAGCAGGCGCCAGCGGAGGGCGTGGCGTTCGGCACGAGTCACTCCACGGCCGCGATGAACGCGACGGCCGATACCGATCCTGTGCTGGAGAAGCAGATGCAGTACATCAAGATGCTGGAGGAGCGCAACCGGCTCAAGAAGAAACTGGCCGTGGCGTCCAAGAAAGAGCAGCACACGAAGCAGCGCGAGGACGCGTTCGTGACCACGTTCACCCAGGAAGGAGGCGGTGTGCGCAAGAACAAGTCGTCGACGTCGCTCCTGCCGACTAAGATGACGGTCCACAACACCAATAGCAGTGGGGGAGATACTCAGCGCGGGCGGTCCGCGCCGTCGACGACGCTGCCTCTGCGGCACACGCCACGCTCAGATGAAGGAGACCTAGGACAGGAAGGCCACGACGCCAAGCAGGAGCCGCCGATGCGACGCGCCAAGTGGAGCAAACCAGCGGCGGGGGCTTCGTTTGGTGTTGAGAGTCGCAACGGCAAAGCAAGACTGTGTGTGGGCGTGAATGAAGAGACCAAACCGACGGTGGAGGACGCTGGTGCTGCGGACAGCGAGAGTGGAGAGGAGAAAGAAGAGGAGGAATCGTATCTGGAAGAGTCGTTTGAAGAGTTTGAAGCCGATGGCCGTTCGGATCACGAAGATGATGACGACGATGAAGTGGAAGAAGACGAGATGAAGCACTTTGAGTCGAAGTCCAGTGCGGCGATGGCGTTGGGATCGTCACTAGCAGCAGCGCGTCGTGATGTGAGACATCGAGAAGATGAACGAGCTGTTCCGATACCTGAGCGAGCCGAGAGCAAGGAGCAACAAGCGATGATGGCGGATGCATCGTCCTCATCCCGCCTCTCGCAGACGACCACGGAGCTGTTCTCGATCATCCAGAACCTGTCACGCAACAAGCAGAAGACGTTGGTCGACGTACTTCAGAAGTTCCAGTCCAGTGAGCAGCAGCCGAGTGACATGCAGCAGCTTCGTCTGTCCATTGGCGACCCGACGGTGTGGCAGCAAGTGACGGCGGCGCTGTTCGGTGGGTCTGACCAGGAAGAAACAAAACCGGTCGAGTCAAAAGTTGCTGAGGCCAAGAAACCAGCACTGACGGTGGCTGAGGTGATGGAAGAGCAGCTCAAGTGGGAAGAGGAGTACGCGCGACAAATGAAGGAGAGGTTAGCGAAAGAGCGGGAAGCAAAAGAGCAGGTGCTACGCGAGGCTGAAGCACGTCGTATGGCCATGCTCAAGCAAATGGAAGATGAAGAACGGGAATTGGAGCTACTGATGGAACGCAAGCGGCAAGAGCGATTGGCGAAAATGAGGGCCTTAGCTCAAGAAGACGATCTACAGGCCAGTGTGCAACCGGCAGCTGTGACCAGCGACGTCGCGGGTACCCCAGCGAAGGCAATCCAGTCAAGTGTGACTCCGACAGCAGATCGAGAGCCTTTGAAATCTCCAGCACCTGCCAAGTCCCCACGCAAGAAAGGAAAGAAATCGGCACAAGTGGCTTCACCCGACGCGAAAACCTTGCCAGTGTCTCAGCCTTCGGCCATCCAAGACACCAGACGCGAGGTCGTGGCTGTCCCAATACTCAATTTGTCAGCTCTACAAGCTCCCCCAGAACTGATTCAGCCTGCAAAGTCGACCGTGGAGATGCGTTTGCGATTATTGTCAACGTGGGGCAACACGCGAGCTGCAGGGCTTACGCAAATTTGCGCGTACGACGGAAACGGCGGCGAACTCGCGATCGACGTGGGTACTGTCAAGATCTACGAGCAAACTGATGGACGGCCGCTACCGAAGAGCCACGAAATGCTGCGGACCATCTCTCGACTTTTCAGCGGCGTCGCTCAGACTTTGAACGAGCAAGAAATGTGGTTGGGGCGGCTGTCAGATCATGGTAAGTTCAGCTTGGGAGTTTGTGTATGCATGTGGATCGACGGGTTTTGGAGTCTCACAGATGCGTTTGTGTGGTAGGTTTGCTGGAAATCGCGTTTGAAGTTGAGACGACGCCGAGTAAGCTCTGCGTTTGGAATTTCAACAGCGTACGTTCGTCACTATTGATGCCCTTAGTTAGCGGTGCTGACGTTGGACATGTGACTGCCGCTAGAAAATGTGTTCGGCGTGTACGCGTGACGTGGAACTACTTGTTGGCGGCAAGAGCGTCTGGAGCGGATCTCTTCCACAAGGTTTCGGTGATGAAGACGACAACGTGTGCACGTGGATCACCGTTTCGACAACCGGCAAGAAGATGGTCCGGTCGTCGACAACAAGGGACAGCGTTGGAGACCGCGGAAGAATGGCAGAATCGAGCGTGTCAACCTCGCGAACAGTCGTGTCCGACCCGAGTACAGGCTCTTCTACTGCTCCAATTTGGCTCAATGCATCAAATTCGACGAACGCTTTGCTGACAAGCAAGCCTCCGGGCAAAGCTGATGCAAAGGACGAACTGCTGCTAGAAATGACGCCTCGTTCAGGCAGCATCACCAGTCGGAGACAACGCGGAGAATCTGACGAGCGAGCTGCAAAGCACTTCGCATTCGAGAGTCAGAGCAAGAACATCGACTCGAAATCTACCTATGCAGATACGAAGCCCAGCCATGGTGAAGAAAAGCTTCTGGCGAGAGATGCGAAAGATGCTCGTGATTTCAAGCCAGCACCAGGGGCACATACCAGCGTCGTGTCTCCGTCGTGGGATACTTTGGAGCATTTTAGCAAGACAAGCCGTAGCCGACTGCCGTCAGCAACCGAGAGTGACAGAGTTTCTGCGTCGTCTCTCGTCGCGCCGGAAGCATCCCAACAGCCATCCAAATTTGTGCCAACGACGACATCTAGCTTACTCGCTGAGTTGCGTGGAGAAACGAGCAATTTGGGCCTGGTATCCGTCCACCACGAATCAACACCAGTTCCTGCCGCGGTCGACATTCCCGAATTGCCGATTGGAAGGTGTCTCATGCTTGAGATCGTTAGTACGTGGGGCGATCAGTACTATGTTGGTCTGAACGGAATCGAGCTTTTCGACCAACGTGGCCAACTTGTCACATTCCCGCACCCCGAGCGCCAAGTTACAGCGTGCCCATCCAGCATCAACGTTCTCGACGAGTACGACGACGACCCGCGCGTTGCAAAGAATCTCGTGGATGGCGTGAACTGTACGAGCGATGATTTTCACATGTGGCTTGCACCATATTCCAGTGGGGAGGAGCACTTCGTGATGCTCGACATTGAGCGGAAGACGTCGATATCGATGGTGCGCATCTGGAACTACAACAAGTCTCGTGCGCACACATTTCGCGGTGCCCGCCATGTGCGATTGATTTTGTACCGAGAAAGCAAGAAAACCGATCAAGGCCGCGTGATTTTCGAGGGTGAGATCAAGCGAGCTCCAGGAGGAATCTGGCGGGGAGACGACAGTGACGAAAGCAGTGCAATGTGGTGTGAGGTGATTTTGTTCACCACAGACCCGGCGATCTTGCAGAAGATTGAAGCAAACGACGAGCTGCTGAAAGCTTATGGCCAAGAGGAAGAGGAGGAAGAAGTCACGAGTGCGATTGTCGCGAACGTGCGATCTTCCATGGAGCTTCAGCGCCCTCGAACAGCAGATAATGGGTCGGAGTTGAATAACGACGGCAGCGCAAGCGAGGACAACAGTGGCTCGCAGTCAAGAACGGGCATCGGGCGGCCAACAACGTCTGCAAAGCGTCCAATTGCTCGAGAGTTCGACGTACGGAAGTCGATGGATACGTGGATGACAGAAGAACCTCAACAGAAATCGCCAACATTGACGAAAGTGGTCGAATCTGAAGAAGGCAGCGACGAGGATGAAGCTACCGGTGACGGATGTGACGGTTTGATTCGGGGTCGGCGCATCACGATCCGTTTGCTGAGCACATGGGGTGACCGCAATTACATCGGTCTCACACAGTTGGATGTGCTCGTCGGCAACCACGGTACTCCTCTCCCCCTTGACGTCGTGAACATTGACGCTACACCTCGAGATCTAGCCTCGGTACGTCAGCCAACCATGCCCACATGCTCACAGAATCTAAACCTGACTGGAATCTGGTTTTGCAGCTCGGCTACGACGGTGACCCACGAACGCTCGACAAGGTGAGTGCTGTTGATGGCTTTGACAAGGGAGGTTTCAGACTAATGCGTGTGTGCGCAGTTGATTAATGGAGTCGGTACGACGTGCGACGACGCCAACATGTGGCTCATTCCACTCGGAACTCACCAAGAAATCCGCATCGATCTGAAGCGTGAACAGTTTATCTATGGTCTCCGCGTCTGGAACTACAACAAGTCGCTGGAAGATTCGTTCCGTGGCGTCAAGCAAATCAGCATCACGGTCGACAACGAGCTGATTTCGCCACGCCAGACGGGGTTCATCCTGCGCAAAGCTCCGGGAAACGCGCTGTTCGACTTCGACCAGATTCTTCGCTTCGGAACCAACGAGGTCGGCGACAAGCGAGATCGAATGTACGTCGAGAAAGTCACGTACCCGTTGCAAAATCGAACGTACAAGACTCCAAATGTGAAGCAAGACTACGAGCCAGCGCTTTTCCCACAAGGTTTTGTCATCAAGTTCATCCTCTGGACAACGTGGGGTGATCCTTACTACCTCGGGCTGAACGGTATCGAGCTCTACGATTTCCAGGGGAAACGAATCACTACGAGACCAACTGCGGTGGCTGCGAGACCTTACAGCCTGAGCGATATCGATCAACAATCGTCGCCAGTTGAAGATGTCCGTGTGCCAGAGAACCTCCTGAGTGGAAAGAACAAGAATACGTGGGATGCATCCGATACGTGGTTGGCGCCACTGGCGAGTTCACTAAAAATCAGCGAGGGAAACGTGGTCTACATCGCCTTCGACACACCAATCGTGCTCTCACTCATCAAGTTCTGGAACTACTCCAAGACGCCGGAGCGTGGCGTCAAAGACCTCGACATCTACCTCGACGATTTGCATATCTTCTCCGGTTCGTTGCGGAAGGCACCGCACGGAAATGGCGCTCAGAACGTGGGGAGGTTCGGCTCGAAGCCACTCGTGAACGAAGAGTTCTCCCAGCCTGTACTATTTTCGACAAACCAAGCACAAGTGGATCTGGAGAAGCGCCGTGTGTACTACTGCGGTACTGAAGAGCAAGATGTGCTGTGTATCAATGAAGGCCAAGTGGTTCAAGAATCCAAGGCGATGTACCGCAAACCTGATCCGGGTGCTGAGGGTGTGGTGGTGGATTTGGGGCTTCGCCCAATGACTGCGATGGGTCGGAAGTAGGTGAGTGTTGTGCCGGACCGGACACCACTGGCGAACGAAGGCTCTGAAAATAGTCGCACCTCCAACACGAAAGTTGAGGTCGGATTACGGCTATAGCCAAGGAAGGTCTGCTCTGTTCGACAGTGCAGACCGTGTCATTCGAGTCGTGTGCGCCAACAACCGAGAGATGGGAAATACGACTTCGGCCGCGCCGACAACTCCTGGAACAGTACACCGCAAGAAATACAGTTTGCGACCGACGATACGGCGAAGCACCGTCGCGAGTGGAGCTTCAATAGCAGAGACAACGATTCGTGTCCGTCAGCCTCGGCTATCGATGCAGATATTTAACGTCGTCGAAGAAAACCCGAAGAACGCCGAGCTGCTGTACGAAATTGACTCACTCGACCTCAAGCCACACCGCCACCTCAGCGACAGGCTCGTGCGCGACATCCACACGGATGCTGTGTGGGCGACGATTCCGCACGCACTGAATGGGCGATCGTCGAAGGCGCTGCTTATTGACCGTCACCAGCGTATCCTCGCCAAGCGAGAGCACAGTAAACTGTTCCAAGAACTCAAGCACCACGTTCATCTATCGACAACGTTCTGCCAGAATGCACAAAGTGATCCAACCTATGGTTCGGAACAACATCACGTCCCCAAGGTACAGGAGCTCCAGCATCCACATATCTTACGACTCTACGGACACTTCATGCACAACCGTATGCTGCATGTGCTCACTGAATTCTGTCAGCACGGCAACTTGGCCACGGTGCTGGATTTCGACGAACGGTTCCAGCAGAAGCGCGAGCATCGGCTTCCGATCTTCCACGGAGCACAGGCGTTGAAAGAATCGGCTCGGCAGCTTTGCCTCGGCGTTCGGTTCATGCACGAAAGCCAACTCGCTCATACAAATCTGATACCGGAGAACATCTTCGTGAACGACAATGGCCACATCCTAGTGGGCGACTTCAAGGAAGCAGTCTTTGTCGGTGCCGACAACGAGCGCTTCCCGCTGCCATCACCCGTCCGACATGGCTTCACAGCACCAGAGCGATACATCACGGAAGATGACGAATCTACGAGCGTCGAGATCGATCTTCTGAAGGCTGACATGTGGTCTGTGGGCATGTTGATCTTCCTCATGGGGACGAGACAGCTACTTGTTCGAGGTGCGTCGACGGTCGAGCCAGATTTCGTGCAGTTCAAGCAGCTTGGTTTCCTCAAATACTACGAAGTGTGGAGATCACAGAACAACCGTCGAAACGACCCCAGTTTGGTGCTTTCGGAGGAGATCAAGTTACTGTTGAGCGAGATGCTGCAAGTGGATCCCGAGAAACGCTCCACCGTCGGCGATGCAATGCAGCAATTCAAGTGGCTTCGTGCAGGCGGAGCCATCACTGAGCTCAATCCATCCGAATGGAAGCTGAATATATGAGCGAATCATGGATTCGACGGTATCATCGACTGGATTTAGACGGGATTGTTGCTGTCGTCGTGGCGATGCTTCTATTATTGTCTACGGAAGCACGAAAACGAGAACTCCCAACAAGCGAAGAACTCGACAGATTGGACTGGCAAACCCCGCGTCAGCTTCTTGTCATCAAACGTCGCACCAAGCAAACATGGGTACCACGCAATCGAAGATAAACAAGCGGGCGCGGTATATGTCGACGATCGAGTTGGACATCGCCGAGACTCTCAAGCGCCGCAGTGTGATTCCTACGAAGTCGGCCATCCCGACGCCGTTTACAAAGTTCCAGAGCTTTTCGGAGGAGTGGAACCTGTGCGGTAAATACGATTCGTCTCGACGCGTGAACGTTGTCTCCGATCAAAAGCTGCAGCGCAGACGGCTGCCGCATCTTCTAGTGGACAAGTGCGTGAAGACGCGGGCGAGTGAGTCTGTGGCGATGCTTCGTAATGAACTGGAGATGCTCATGTTCATCCTACGCTACTCTCAGCTCAACGCTGGGTTCATGCATCCAAACATCATCCAGTTACGCGGGTACTTCTCGTTCCGCAAGAAGATTCACTTGTTTGTCGAGTTCTGCGAACTTGGCAGCTACAAACAAGCGTATATCGGCGAGCCCAATCCACTGCTGCGGCTGAACTTCGCGCCGATTGAGAGCGAAGTGCGCGACGCCATGCGCCAGATCGTCTCCGGTGTGGCGTATCTGCACGCTAACGGCGTTGCGCATTGTGATTTGGCACTGGAAAACATCTTCGTGACGAGCCTGAACGTGCTCAAGATCGGGGACTTTGACCATGCGGTGTTTGTCGGGACCGAGAACGAGCACCAGGTATGGAAGAACAACGAACCACTTCGGCGGATCTATGGAGCTCCGGAGTTGTACGGGCCAGGAACGGGCGGCATAACCAGCAGCTCACATGACAAACGGCCCATTGACTTGCAGAAAGCGGATGTCTGGGCGCTCGGGATCATGCTGATCAAGCTGTACACGAAGAAGCCCATGGTCGACTCCACGTCATCCGAAGACAAGGGCTTCCAACTGTTCCAGAAAGTCGGCTTACGGTCGTATTTGCGTGCGATGTACTTGGAACAAACGGCGATCTGTAAGTTCTCGGACGACATGCTCAACTTGCTGGACGGACTGCTCCAAGTGGATCCAGCAACTCGCATCACAGCCGCCGGCGCTATGAACAGCACGTGGCTACAGTCCGGACTCAACGAAATGGAAGAAGTGGACATGAAGGAAAGCCCGAACGAGTCGTGAGCTGCAGGTGCGACTTTGGCCTTCAACCATTCAGACAGTGAAGTTGCCTTTCTTGGTTTGTAACATGGAACCATAACTGATACCGTACTTTCTCGGTAGTTGCTGTTGTACCATCATTCCTATTCTCGCCCCATGTGCTTTTGGGCTCCCCGAATCCCTTGGAATGCAGCTGGGCACAGACGCGAGAAACTGCAGCCGTTCTGTTAGCCATCAGCCACGTTGACTCAGTGTGTCACTCCCCGTAGACACAGGCGCACTGCGTGTCCCACGTTCTCTTGCCGAGCGAAATCGACGCCGCCTTTGGGTTCCGCTCCGCTGAGAAGAGCGACGCCGAAGACGCCGTTGGGTTGCTGCCTACAGAGCCACGCTAAGGCCTCCACCACGCGACACCTCCGTACCCACAACACCCAGGCGGGTCCCTACGACAACCTGTGAAGACGCATCGACTGGGTACTGGGCTGTATCCGTTCGCGCTGGAAAATCGATCGAGAAGCGGCGGCTCCACAGTCCGAGCCCGAGTAGAGATGGAGGAATCGGTGATCCTGTTGTCCGAGGCGATCGTTCCGGGCATCGGCCCGATGCTCACGGCACTCAATGCCGCCCGTCAGCTCTACACGAACATGCAGGAAAGCAGCGCGTTGTGCGACGGCGTCCAGTCGCGGCTTGATCTCTTCTGGCAAACGCTGTTAGAGATGGAGCGCCACCGCACGCTGCCGCCCAATTTCAAGCTTGCTGACTTTACTGATATCGTCCATCGGTTCCACACGCTCGTGGTCAAGCAGGCGCAGAAGAATCTGCTCGTGCGCGTGGGAACGACGCCGTCGTTCATGGACAAGCTGCGCGAATGCCACGGTGAATTGGATCAACTAGGTGAGTCCTTGCGTCTCCATGCCGTCCACGATGCGGCCCACTGGCGCGCCACGTGGGACCGCGACGTAAATTCCATGACTGAACAGATCACACAACTCGCGGCGTCGGGAAACGCGACGCGCATGGCTATAGGTGGCATCCCGGAATCGATTGAAGCGCTCACGACGCTCGTCCACGAGCAGCAGAAGCTCCAGAACCAAACGCAAGTCGTCGAGGCCCTGCAAGCGATCTGCTTCCAGTTAGCGCGCGAGAAGAAACTGACGTTGCCCACCAACATGCCATCGTGGTTCTTCACGTTCGACGATATCGATGTGGAAAGCAAGCCGTTTCGAGCGCCGTCGACGGCGACAACGATGGGAACAGTCCACAAGGGAACGTGGGGGGCCCACACGCCAGTGATCGTCAAGCGGATCACGTTGCCACCTCAGAAGAAGCTGTCGTCTACAGTGACCTGGAAGGAAGCCGACGTTTGGTGGAGACTGAACCACCCGAATGTCTTGCGCATGTATGGCGCATGCCACGTGACCCAGCCAGCGTTTCTCGTGTGTGAAGAGGCCAAACATGGCAATATTCGCGAGTATCTCGCCCGTGATCCACAGTACAAGAGAAGGTTTTGGCGGCTGCAGCTAGACGTCGCGGTCGGCCTTTCGCATTTGCGTGCCCACAACGTCGTCCACGGCAATCTCAAGCCCAGTAATATCCTCATTGGAGACGACGGACGAGCCAAGATCACGGATTTCGGCTTCAGCTTCGTCCGCAATCCATCAGCGACTGTGGTAAATGATACCGTGATGACCGATGACAGTGAATTGAACAGCGCGGTGGTCGCACCGTACGATTTGAGTCGAGTAGCCCCTGAACTGCGTGCTGCTGCGGACCAAGGGGACCCGATCGTATCGTCATTCGAATCGGACGTGTACGCGTTTGCAGTTTGTATGGTGGAGCTACTCACTCGCGAGACCTCGTGGAATGGCCGGCAGTTTGTATCCAAAAACACTCTCAACACGCAGCGTCCGCGTAACATCAACGTCGAAGCGTGGGATTTGATCCAGCAAATGAGTTCCCAGGACCCACACAGACGACCGACGATCCAGCAAGTGACCAAGAAGATCCAGCGACTTGCGGAGCACGAGGCCGAAATGGAAAAATACCGCAGCGCGAGTTCCAGCGAGGACGAGACGGCGTCCCAAGACGTCGACACACAGCGCTACGAGTACTTTTCGCGTCATCAAACGGCAGGGCCTCACCCTCACCACGAGCATCTCCAACGCCAACTGGAACTTCTACGCGAGCAGATCCGCCGAGAGGAGCGACATTTGGAGGATGTGATGGAGAAACGATATCGTGCGGAGACCCAGCCAACGGACCCCAGCGGTAGCATCAAAGTCTCGTCCTCGTTGTCGACCAAGCAGCTTCTGCGCATTCTACGGTGGGGCACGACCGAGGAACAGGCCCAGGCACTGCGCATCATGGACAAGAACCAAGTTGAGCATAGCGCGAATGAGATTATCCGCCACAACGGCCTGGACATCATCGTCGCGTGTATGAAGCACGGCCACAGCAGCGAGTTTCGCCAGACTGCGATCAATATTCTGCAAAGTATCGCGACTGCAGGGACAGGGACCTACCAGGACGCAGTGCTCGACCACGGCGTGACCCAGGTGCTCATGGGCGTGCTCCACTACCGCCGCGTACCAGAAGAACAACGTCGTGCTGGCCAATTCCTCGTGCTTCTGGCCACTCGGAGCGCGCGTGTGCGGTCGTTTTTCCTTCAGAACTCCGGTCTTGAGCTGCTGATCAAGCTGCTTTGGGAGAATCAATTGGTGATGTTTGACAAACACTTCAAGGCGCGTAGTGACGTGGCGATGATCGACGAGATGCGCAAGTTCCTAGCTGCCCACGGGGAGTCGCGATGGAAAGAGGGAGATCGAACGATGCAGCGGAGAGGCGACCGGGAGGTGGCGCTGCAGAAATACACGGAAGCGATCGTATTGGAACCACGCAATGGACGGCTCTACGCCAAACGCAGGTACGTATTTGCTGGGTATACTAAGCTGTCATTATGTGGAAGGGGCACTGACGATTTGATGCTTGAAGTGCCGTATACATAGCACTGCGCAAGTACGAGCACGCTGCCAAGGACGCGCAGCAGTGTATTCGCTTCCTGCCACAGTACGGCGAAGGCTACTTCCGCCACGCCATCGCATTGTACGGCATGGATAAATCTTCTCAGGGCGACCGAGCAGTGCGACAGGGCCGTTTGCACGACGCACAATTCTTTGATAAAGACCGCATGATGGAGCTCGCGCTCCACGCCCCACGCGGACGCGACAACTACCACGCCTGGGATTTGGGCTCGGTCGAGCTGTAGAAGGATATATATTATTTACGGAAGCCAAGCGTTTTGAAGTGGCGGTGATCATCTCAAATTCGCTTGTAGTGTCCACCTCTCGGGTTTCGCCGCGAAGGAGACAATCAACTCCGCACAAGGCCGGCTGTAGCATGGGCGCGGCCTTGGCGGCCAGCAGGAACGAGTACAAAGAAGCCTTGGCCGAGGCACTCAGCGTGGGCTTCCTAATTCAAAACTGCCGCATCGTTTTGTAGGCCTGGTTCCAGCCTTGTTTCCCGCCGCGTATCGCGCAGCGGACGAAGCGCAGTTGTTTGTTTGCGCTCATCGCATTTTCGAGCGTAGTGAATTGGTTTCTGGGAATCGTCACGGCATTGAAGTATTCTTTTAAGAATACTTCCTTACATTTAAAAATTAAATACAAAGGAAAATTGCAAAATGTGATACAGATTGACATTTCTCGCAAAGAGTGATACACGCTTTTTGCGCGAAAGAGCCATTTTCAAAGTCTCACCACGTCATGTAGGCTGAACGGAGAAGGATGGTGACGGTATTCACAGAACGCTCGCAGCATGGAGAATGCATTGCACGGAAAGCGAGCTCGTTGCGGGCATTTGGATCGCGGTCAAGAAGCTTCAACTGGGGCGTTCTCGCGTTCATGCATCCTAGAGGCCCGAAATGGCCTGTTTATGGTCATTTGTATCACCTTTTGCGAGAAATGTCAATTTGTATCACGTTTTGCAATATTCCCTTAATACAATAGATTGAGTTTGATGGCCATGGGATGGCCTCTTTTGATTCCTTGTACGGCTTCACCTCAAACTCCGTTGGCGTTGCGAGCGCATCGAAGATGGGCAGCAGCGCGTCCGACTCGCGGTCGAAGGCTCCGAAGACCTCCAGTCCAGCGAGTCGTGATCTCAACTTGGATCGGAGGCGGAGCTTCCGATAGATACTCGTCCAGGCGCTGTAGCACGCGTCCCCGACTCGCCATCGCAGGAGTCCCGGGCCTTGTCGTCAAACACAGATCTAGCATCTCCACGACAATCGCCGGGTCCACGCTGAAGTCGCAGGCCAACTGGAAACGCGCGAACAAACGGTTGGGAAACGGGTACAAAACGTAACAACGGCGCTCGAACTCGTCGCTTATTTCCTCGGTGCCATAGCGAACCCAGAATCGTTCCTTGTTCGCGAGACTGCCGCCCGGACAAGTCATCAGCGCCGACATCATCTCCATTGCCTTACGGCAATCCAGTGCTGTACGTTCGTGCATGCGAGCAAAGGGCCCCTGGAGAACATAGCTTGAGCCCCATACGATGCCCACTTGAAGGCAAGGATGCATCAGTTGGAAGCGCGTCAGATCTGGAAGCACTGGACCCAATTTACACTCGTACAAGTCCAATGAAGCCATAAAGTTCGGATTGTGAAGTGAAGTTACGTGGTCAAAGCTCACACCTCATGCAGATCACGAGACTATCAGCGAAAATCCAGTAATCCAGTGACCTTCACTATCAAGAGATCAGTATCAGTGTGATTTGGGATTGGAAAGATCACATTCATGGGTTCAAGATTAGCTTCAATGACTCATCGTGGAGGACGTTTCTGAGTCTGAAGCTGAGTTGGATCGAAGCTTTTGCGCTTTTCCCTAAAAACCCACCGCTTTTCGGGCGGCGGTTCTCGAAACCACCTGACCTTGCAGACAGATAGCACTGGAAATGGACTCGGGCAACGATTCTGGAGAAGGCCGCTCCAGTGCAGCCGCCGACAGGGAACTCTCTACCAAGTGGCTGGGCCTCTACCAGCCTTCAGGTTGAATATCCCCAAGTCTCGGCGCTCAGCGACCAGCGGCGTTCAATACCATGCAAGTGGAAGCTATGGAGTCTGTCTCCAAGTAGTGGCGTTGGGTGGTCGTATCTTGAGGCAAACAGGCACATCCTCACTATTCGTAGAACCGCACAACTTGTGATACGAAGCCTATCGAAGCCTGAGACGATTCGCGCATGGAGACAAGCGCGCGCTCTCTCTCAGCACTTTGCTCGAGCCGGATCTTGGGGGAACACGATGCGCGTACAGCACGGTACTGCTCCAGCTCTTGAAGCCCCGCTGTCTCGCCACCTTTACTGCTGTCGCTCATACAATAAACGTCTCCGCTGGGATGTACTCGATGTGCAGACGTCAATGTGGCATCATCTGGGCAGCCCGATGCTTTCGTTGCACGAGTTTCGGTGTCGCATGGCCTCGTTCACCAGCCGAATACGACTCAGTGAGCCAATCACCACCCACAGGAAGACAAGTTCAGGTGTGAAGCCTCATCTCGCACTTGATTCATACCTCCAGATCCCAAGCCACGTGGCTGCAAAGTGTATAAGGCCGAGTCGGCAGGTGGTCTCAGGATGTAGAGTCTGGGGGAAACTGCCACATTGTCTTCTAAATGCGGGAGACAGCCTACCAGCGTTGACGTACACCTCTCTACGGCGCACAGCCCACGACCGCCAGCACCGTCGTCTCCAGAGCTCATTCCCAAACATTCTCCTCCCCCAACAACCAACAGCCTCCTCCCCTTCCTTCCACCACCATGAAGTTCTCAACTATCGTCACTGTCGGTGCAATCGCTGCGGCTGCGCTCGCCCCCGACCAGGCTGATGCCCACGCCTACCTGTTGAAGCCAGCTATCCAGCTCACGACTACAGAGAAGAACATGTATGCGTACGTCGTTCCAGGCGACAAGGCGCCTCCGATGTCCTCGTACCAGACAGGTAACGCTGAGAGCAACTCGAAGGGCTTCGTGACCAACTACCAGAAACTCAAGCCAGCGTCGCTCAAGGCGTTCATCATGGCCAACCAGGTCCGTGCAACCTCCAAGGTGCCAGCGGGCGGCACTGCCGAGTGTGCGTACTCGAACATGAACCAGCCAGCGCTTCCACTGCCGGATGCCATTGAGTTCGGCAACTACCAGCTCAGCAACAAGGAAGGTATCCACCCAGGTCCGTGCGAGGCGTGGTGCGACGATGAGATCGTGGTGCCGTTGACGATGGACTGCCGTACGATCCTGAACAAGCCGATCCAGTACAGCAAGGCCAAGTGCTCGGGCAAGAAGCGCCTGACGTTCTACTGGCTGGCGACGCACTTCGCGCCGTTCCAGGTGTACATTGGCTGTGCTCCGCTGTCGGGTGGCGGCGGTGGCGCGGCTACGGGTGGTGCTCAGAACACCGGCGGAGCTGCCACGGGTGGAGGCCAGAACGGCAACGCGCAGACTGGCAACCGCAACGCCAACACCGGCAACGGACGTGTGCGCTCGCTGGATTTCGATGACATTCCGCAGGACGACAACTCCACGTCCTACGATTACTAAGTGTGCTGTGACTCGGGACCGGTGTTGTGAGTCGATGTTCGAGGTCCGTAGAGTGAGTGGTGTCGTGTCTGTGTTTAACCTTTTTCAATTTAGACAAAATAGTGTTGCTCCATGCGTCCCCTGTTATCGTGTTATATGCAACTATCATTGCTGAGCATAGCCCGCTTCGGTTCTAATGGTATCGAAGTTGGGACGATCTCCAATTCACAACCCCAGCGATTGTGTACTACATCGAAGTTCTCACCACATCGTCGATTATTCAAGCCTCCATTTCCAGCGAAAAAGAAAAGCTTCCATTCCCAGCAGAAAGGATACCCCACGTCTCTGCATTGCCCTGCTATAGTCCACCAGATTTGGCGCTGTAGGAAGACTCAAAGGCTCCGATATGAAAAGATCCGTGTACACCAAGTTATAGTTGGAATACAATTTGACCGCCACGAAAGTGGAAACAAGCTCGTACATTTAACGCCACGTCTTTTGATTTTGTTTTACCGGTACTACAGTTTATGAAAACGCACCTCGCACCAAATCGAACACCACAAATACAAGTAGTTTAAGTCGCTGAGCCACACCCAATCGCATATAATCTAGTTGTGGTGGCGGAAGAACTTAAAGTTGTTCCCAAGGTCGCCAAAGTTCACCGCGCGAACCTGCCCGTTACCGGCGTTGACGTTAGCGTTGTTTTGACCATCGGCCACGTCGACGTCGTCCATCGAGCGGGTGCGTCCGTTGCCGGCGTTGGCGTTGTTGTTGTTGTTGTTGTTGTTGTTGTTGTTGTTCTGACCACCTCCCGGAGCACCACTCCCAACCACTTT
>JAADXI010000392.1:0-23250 GCA_023337615.1 Pythium brachiatum | reverse complement strand
GTGGCCGTGGTGGTGGCCGTGGCGGCTTCGGTGGCCGTGGTGGTGGCCGTGGTGGACGTGGTGATTGCCCTACTAAGCGCCAGGCGTCGACGATCCAGAACTTCCAGGGCAAGAAGATCTCGTTCGATTAAGCGCATGGCTTGGTGCCAGGTGACCCTGTAGTTTAATAGTTTTGGATTAGAACCCCCCAACGCCCCATACCCAAGACACAAAGCTCGCCTGGAGCGAGAGAGATGAGAGGCGCGCCGCGTTCTCAACCCAGCGGCCCCCAAAGCTGTTGTGGTGCATTGATCATATTTGCCGGAAATACATAACTTTATCGTCCCAACAACTCTCTGTCTTTGCTGACTTCTCTGTTTCTTTTCTCATTGCTTCAACTCACTGTCTTGCTCTGTTTCATGCTCGATCGAGACAACAACGACCTGAAAACTTAGCTGTTGGAGTGAGACGACCAGTCTTGCGTGTCAAAACCTGAAGATGGCTACACTTTGAGACAGCCAATCATCGACGAGATATCTTGTCTCAGTGCATATCCTGTTTTACATCCCACATTCCAAATGAACCGAACGAGCAAGTTCAGCTCGTGGATCCACAAGCTCCGATCCCCTCCTTCTGCTTGATCCCCTCCAGCTCGCGAGGTCCAGAGACTCTGGTCACCACAATGGCAATGATCAGCTGCGAGGAGGATATTGCAACGATCGAGTCGGTCTTCACGCAGGACGACGTGCGCGAAGAGGTCGCGACGGCCGAGCGATGGCATGAACGCAGGAGACCAATTGACTGCAACCCAAGTGGGTTCGAGTTGCTGCAGTCCTCGGGTCGGTATCCACACTTTCGAGCCTGCGGAGCCGAGAACCGGTATCTCATCATGAGATAGCACAGAAAGATCCACATCGACGTCCTCACGTGGTTCTTCTCGCCAGAGCGGATTCCGACCATGGGCTCGACACTTGCGTATCTCTTCACGCAGATCGCGATGATGGCATACAGACTCATCGGCCTTGAAGCAATGTAGCTGCTGCTGTCTTCACATGTCTTCTTGGAAGTACTGCGCCTTCAAAAGCGACAAGACCGCACCCGTGACGATCTGCTACGCCGAGGCGTATATACAACCCGGAAATCATCACGCTGCTCTTCGCCCAGTGTGAGCCAGACTTCGCGCGCGAATTTCTGAGTGATCCTCTCGGGCGCATGTGGTCTACTGATGACTACGCGCTGCTCTCTTCGCACGGTATTCTAGAAGTTGGTGGCCACGAGTTCGTTCTGTCGGCTCAACAATCAGCAGTAACACATCCCGAACCTTATTGATCTTGTGGGGCGAATCGGTGAAGGAAACCAAGTAGAGCGCCTTGAGTTCTCCAGGCGCTGGAATCCGAGCATCGTCACCGGCGATATCCTTCGTATGGCTGCGAGGAATGGGGATGAAAAAATCGTTCATTTTTGCTTGGCCGCCGGCCTCGTGGATGTGGACAACGAAATGACACACACACGAGGGATACGAGTATGATATTCGCTACGTTCCCAGCAAGTGCCAGTACGAGACGCTGTCGTATGCGCGACGTCTGATCTTCGAAACACTGCTCGCGTACTCTGCCGACCCCAATTTCCAGGACAGATACAGCCACACAGCTCTCCACCACGCTCTGAAACGCGAATGCCCCGAAGCCGTTCCGATGCTACTACAGGCTGGGGCCGATGTAATATCCACGTGCGAACGAAGTCCAATTAGTCTGTGCTGGACCAGATCGATCTGGAGAAGATCGCGAAGGAGGACGTGCAGCCTGCACTGCAGGCGCTATTTCTGCTGGTGGTGGAGCACGGCGCGAGCGAGCCCGTTCTCGCACGGAATGGAGCTCGTGTCAGTACTGGATCGCCAGCTGGAGACGGAGGATAGTGTGGCGTTTGGGTTGGAACACGCAGAGCTCTTCCAGATCCAGCGTGGGTGGAAAAATGGCGATGGATTTGCCTGTAACGGTCTCTTTGGGGGACTTTAAAGTGCCCATATCACAAGTCGAGCGGAAGCCCAGGCACATCGGATGCAGTTAAACGCTTTGAGCACTTTTTGTGTAGGCGGGTGGTGGGTGGATGTTGGGTGCTGAGGGCAAATGGTTATTGCTGTTTTGTCTTCGGCATCGCTACACAGTGCAGTACTTTGACGTATCCTTTCTACAACTACTTCGAAGTAGATCTTTATAAGGATCTAGTTGGAGAAGAGACACAACTTCCCACCCACGACTCGAGTCGGGTTGCGCCGGGGATATTGGTGACCAATTTGGTCGCACTTGGAGATCTTGATACTACGTAGTAACTCGGCTGCTGCTGGACGGATCTTGCGTATCAACGTGGACTAGATGGCTGCACTTTTTGACAGCCTGTTATCAACCGATATTCCTGATTCAGTGCATATCAACAACGCCTATATTCATACTACTGAGGTACTGAAACAAGCCTCCTCTCTTATCCGATATGAACCCAACAAACCAGTTCAACTCCACGATCCACCGGCTCCCAACCTCAACTGCCCAGGGATTTTCCTCAGGCACCCGAGCAACGAAGAGAGAGAGAGAGAGAAAGCCACAATGACAATGGTCAGCTACATGGACTTCCTGCGCGCCGTTGTGGGGGACGACATCGCGGTCATCGAGTCGTACTTCACACAGGACGAGGTGCGCGAAGAGGTCGCGACGGCCGAGCTCTCGTACCAACGAATGACGCGGATCGACTACCGCACTCGCGCGTACGATTTCATGGTGATGCGTCGCGATCCGCAGTCGCGAGTCCGCGGAGCCGAGTGCCTCATCCAGAACAGATACGAGAAGATCCACATCGACGTGCTCACGTGGTTTTTCTCGCCAGGGCAGATCCCGACCATGGGCTATACATTAGCGTATCTGTTCACTCCGATTGCGATGCTAGTATGCAAGAATGGCGACCTGGAAGCGCTGGAAGCGCTGCTGTCGTCGCAAGGCTTCTTGAGATTATTGGGTAGTCAGAAGCTGCAGAACACTATCCTGGATGACCTTCTACGTCAAGCGTGGGGCGAGTACAGCCCAGAGACCATTGAGCTGCTCTTCGCCCACGGTGCTCAGTGTGAACCAGCCTTCGCACGCGACTTTGTGAGTGGTCCTCTCGGTCGTGCCAAGCCTATAGACGACTACGCGCTGCTGTTTTCGCACGGTATCCCCGTCATTGGTGGTCACGAGTTCGCGCTGTCGGCCGCGATGATGAACGGTCCCAGCTTCGAACACTGGGACCAGATCAAGCGACTGCTGATCTTCAGCCGCTGGGATCCGAGCATCGTCGCGGGCGAGCTCCTTCTCATGGCAGCACGGAATGAAGAAGGCGACCTCCTCAGATTCTGCTTGAAAACTGGCCTTGTGGATGTGGACGCGCGAAGCTCCAACGAACAAACGGCGTTGATGGTCGCATCGCATCGCGTCGACAGGTTCTGGCGACGAGAGGACGCACTTGCAGCAAGGTTACGGTGGGAAGGGTACGACCCCAGGCAACATGACACTCCCTACGTTCCCAGCAAGCTTCAGTACGAGACCATGTCGTATGCGCGACGTCAGATCATCCAGACGCTGCTCGCGCACGGGGCTGATCCTAACCTTCAACATAAGTACGGCCACACTGCACTCCACCACGCCGTCAAACGCGGGTGTCCTGAAGCCGTTCCGATGCTACTAAAGGCAGGCGCTGATATCCACGTGCGAACGAATGCCAACGAGTCGGTGCTGGACCAGATCGATCTGGGGCACATCGCGATGCAAGACGTGCAGGCGTTGTTTCTGTTGCTAGTGGAACATGGTGCGAGTCCGTTTACCTATGGAAAGTATCCTCGGTCGGTGCTGGATCGACTGCTGGAGACGGAGGATGGAGTGGCGTTTGTATTGGCACATGAGGAGCTGTTCCAGATCCAGCGTGGGTGGATCGTCGGCGATGGGTTAGGTTCTTGAAGATCAATTGAGCTGGAGAATAAACAGCTTATTTTACGGGATCCAGCGTTGACAGCCTCTCGTAGAGTAACTGTTGCTGGAGTTTTCTTTAATTGCAGTCCCAGTGCAAGTTGTTGATGCCCGTCGGCATCACAATATAATGGCAGCAACGATTGCATTCGACAACACTGCTTCGCATGTCCTTCGTTCTCTCTCCTATCCGATACCCCCCTAAATCATGTAGCCAATTCAAGATTCTTCGGTCTCCTCTCCCACTTCCCCTCCAGCACTGGAGCATGCAGCGATCTCAATGACGATACTGACCAGCCACGAGAACTTCTTGCGCGCCATTGTGAGCGGGGATGTCGCGACGGTCGAGTGCTATTTGTCGCAGGACGACGTGCGCAAGGCGGTCGCGACGGCCGAGCGCTGGTATGAACGCATGACGCAGCGAGAGTTCTATGGGGAGTTCGTGAGATCCACGCATCGGCGTCCGCAGTCTCGCGTCTGCGGAGCCGAGTGTCTCGTCGAGAGCACGGCTGGCAAGATCCACATCGACGTGCTCACGTGGCTCTTCTCGCCGCAGCAGATCCCGGCAATGGGCTTTACACTGGCGTTTCTTCTCGCTCCGATCGCACATGGTGCCTGCAAAAATGTCGACTTGGAAGCGCTAGAGCTGCTGCTGTTGTCGCAAGTCTTCTTGGACGTATTGGACCGCGTCCAACTGCAAGATCGTGTCCTTGATCATCTCCTGCGCTGGGCCTGGAGTGAGTACAGCCCAGAGATCAGCACGCTGCTCTTCGCCCACGGCGCGCAGTGTGAACCAGGCTTCGCGCACGACTTTGTGAACGGTCCTCTCGGTCGTGTGGCGTCAACGGATACCTATGTGCTGCTCTTCTCGCACGGTATCCCTGTGGTTGGTGGTCACGAGTTCACGTCCTCGTCACAATACGTGATCGAAAGCCAATGCCAGAAACTGGAGTTGTTCAGCCGCTGGGATCCCAGCATCATCACGGATGAATTGCTTCGGATGGCGACACGGAATGAAGATGATGAGCTCGTGCGATTCTGCTTAGAAGTTGGCTTTGTGGACGTCGACGCGCGAAGCTCCAACGACCAGACCGCGCTGATGATCGCCTCACATCGCGTCGTGTCGACATGGCGTCAACCAGAGGAAGTGCCGGAAGGAGACTGGTGGGTACAGTTCGAGCAGCGGAAATATAGCAGGATGGGTATCCCATTTACCATCCCACCACAGTACAAGCCGCTCTTCCGTTAGCGGCGTCAGATCTTCCAGACGCTGCTCGCGTACTCAGCTGATCCGAACATCCAAGACAAGTACGGCCACTCTGCACTCCACCACGCCGTCAAACGCGGGTGTCCTCAAGCCGTCCCGATGCTACTAAAGGCAGGCGCTGATATCCACGTGCGAACGCATGCCAACGAGTCGGTGCTGGACCAGATCGATCTGGACAAGATCGCGAAGGAAGACGTGCAGGCGTTGTTTCTGCTGCTAATAGAGCACGGTGCGGGTCCGTTCACACGTGGGAAGCAGCAACAGTCAGTACAGGATCGACTGCTGGAGACGGATGATGGTATGGCATTTGTATTGGCACACGAAGAGCTCTTCAAGATCCAGCGTGGGTGGATCGTTGGCGATGGATTGGCGTGTGCAGTAGCGTTCTCTTCGGGGGGACCTTGAAGATCGCACTGACTGTGAGCTGGTCAAAGTGAAGAGCTAATTCTACACTTTCAACCAATCATAATGTTGTTGGGCCCTGTGACATGTGTCGTCTTACTGTTAACGCACGTCAGCTTGAAGTAAACTATCTACGGAAGTAAACTGCAAGTATGCTGGATTTACGGTTATGAGTGGGCGGGTTCTTCTCTCGTCGCGCTGCGTCTCCGAGAAAGCAGCCCAACAACGCGGAGAAGCCCGGGAAAGGCCCGACGCCACGCGATCATCTCCACGCCGCGCACTGTCTCCGTCTCTGTGTGCATCCCACGCCCACACGCAGTCTCCACGTAGATAGAGCGCGTCGCCAGCTATCTTCTCGCGTCGGTACGTGTTTCTCTCGTGTTCTAGATCGTTCGCTATCCTAACCTAACGGTTGCATTTCCATGGTTGATCGCAGTCGATCGCCTCTTCCCCCACACGCAACACACAGACATCTACACGCAGTATGGTGGACAACAGTGGAGACGCACCGACTTCCAGCGTCGTGCTGGACCCTGTGGAGTCGCTCACGTTCCATTTACATCCCGGCGCGTCGCCGCAGGCCGTGCTCACGATCCGCAACATCTCGGACGCGCGCAAGATCGCGTTTAAGGTCAAGACCACGCGTCCCATGCGCTACCTCGTGCGTCCGAACCAAGGTATGCTCGGCCCCAACATGGCGGCGTCCATCATGGTCATTTTGCAGCAGAAAGACTGCGACGAGCTGCTGCGGTTGGACCCGGCCGAGCGCCAGCTCTCGAACGACAAGTTTCTGGTCCAAAGCAGCTACGTAGATGACAGCTTTTACGAGCTCGTGAAGGCCAAGTCGGCCAAGGAAATGGCTGATGATCTCACGAATATGTGGGCCAAGGCTGACAAGAAGAGCCTCGCGAACAAGAAGCTTCGCTGCCGCTTTGCCGAGGACGCAGCGACTGCGGACGACGTGGAGCCCACGCCAGTGACGGCGCCGTCGTCGGCTTCTGGACAGAGCAACACTACATCGCGGGAAATGGAGTCGGCGGTGGATCTGTCGTCCCACGAAGGACTCACGCAGGCACTGCTGTCGTCGCCGCCGACGGGGGTGGCTCCAGCGGTGGCTCCTCCAGGACAGGTACGTTCTGCTGATCTTCTTTGGATATTTCGGAGTGGGGACTTACGGCTCGTTTGTGTTGTATAGGACCCATCGGTGTCGGACGTTGCGGGTTTGAAGCGCAAGTATGACGAGGTAAATGACGGCTGAAGAACGTGGTGGCGTGATGGAAGTTGTGGGAGTAGTGCTAACGATGGCGTTACGATGGTGTTTAGCTCGTGTCGTACACAGTCCAGTTGACCGCCCAGCGTCAAGATATGCTGTCCGACTTGATGCGCGTCCGACAGGAACTGAAGGAACTCCAGGACGCTCGTGTGGAGGCGCCGACGCTTCGTCAGCGGAAAGGCGGAGCGGCGACTGGCGCCCAGGATGCCGTCCATGGTGCGACCACGGACCGCACGGTGGCTGCCCGAGACGCAACGGTACGAACTATTCGACCATGGCTATTGCAAAAGTCCTTTGAAGATGGTGTTGCTGATGCTGTTGTGGTGTGGATGTGGGTGGTGTGTTTGTAGAGCTTCACGCTGGTGCATTTGCTCGTGTGCGCGATCGTGTTCTTCTTGATCGGACGCTTTTATTGAGAGTCGTAGAGTGCCCGTGGTCCACTGGCAGGAAGCAGTAGGTTCACTAGCCAACTCGGCCCGCCTCACGAGTCCACGCAGCACGACGCGATATCGTTAGAAAGAAACACAGCCAATCCCCACAATCCACCGCCTCGTCTTGATTGTGTTGTGATCGCAGTGTAGTCCACGTTGACAGATTGGCTGAACGTTGGACATCATAAGGACAGAGACGTCCTGAACGATTGAACGTAACGCACGACAAGACTGATTTCTCGGAGGTCGTAGCTCCTCGTGTTTGCGGGGCATTACCGTCTATCCTAGTGTGGCGCGTCCCGTACTCGTCGCTTCCTACTTCACACGTGGTGGTGTTCCTACAAGTGCCAACCGGTACCAGCTCAGTTCAAAATGGTCGCGAAACTCATCTTGCGCTTGCCGTTCGCGGCCATCGCGGGCGTCAGTGGCGAGCACGCCTTGCGCTTGTAGCGCGCACTGCCTTCGCTGTCACTGCCGCTTCGCATGCCCGTCGAGCTGGCCGCGTTGTCAGCGAGCGCCTCCTTCATCGACAGCATCGCGATTGCCGCGGCGTCGCTGTCCGAGTTGTAGCCCTTCCGCACAACCGGCACCGCTCGGGTCTGGGGCGGCTTCGCCTCTGCCTTCATTGGGACGTCTACCGTTTCGTGCAGCGGCGAGCTGCCGCCTTGCAGCGTCGCGTCATCGGCACTGTCCCCACTGTCGTCTCCGTCGTAGCTTTCATCCACACCTTCCGTTTGCCGGAAATGGCGCGCGTCGTCTCGTAAAGCATGCACTCGTCCCAATGTCACTGGAGAATCGTAACCAACGTCACCTGCTCCTACTGTTGCCCCGCCTTCGCCCGGTCGCGACTGTCTGTTGGACGACGGCGCCAGCACCGGCGTTCCATTCTGCGCGGGTGTGTGCTGGGGCGAGGACGTCGCCGAGCCCGTACCGTTGCCGTTGCCGCTTCCACTGCTGCTGTTGCCTCCGGCGTGGCCACGTCGCCGCGTCGTGTCGTGCTGGTCGATGCTGCAGCCCGTAGCCTCCATGAAGATATGCTCGAGGCGGTCAATCATCTGCAGCAGCGGCAGGTACGTCGCGAAGGGCTGCTTCATAAGGATCGTGCGCATGAACTTGTTGCGCGTCGCGTAGCCCGTCCACTTGTCGTGCTTCTTGAGAATCTTGGAGATGCCGCAGAAGTTCATGACCGCAAAGTTCTCCAGCAGCAGCAGCTCCTTGTACAGCGACACGCAGCTCTTCATCAACGCCGTCTTGGTATCGGGCTGTGGATCCGACTATTGAGAAAGTACACACACATCCACAATGGTTAATATTGGCTCCAAAACGCATCGAAAAAAGACCGCAATAGCACCCACCTGCAGCTGCATGTACTGCTCTTCGATGGCCTGCACGCGGCTGATGTACGCGGCCTGCTCCTTGAGGAAAAAGTCGCCAATCTTCTTGATCTCCGACCGCAGCGTGCGGAAGAAATTCATCTCATCAGACGAGTTGCCTGTTTAGACGCATCGACCATTCAAAAAGTCAGTCAAACGTCGGTTGCAAAGAACTCGGCTTGTAGGCCACGTACGGATGCTGTCGTTGTCTTCTTTGGCGTGGGGCTTGATCTTGGTCTTGACGAGCGTCGAGCCTTCGAGCTTCTCCTCCTTCTGGATCTGCGCGCAGTCCTTGATGATGCGCTTGAGCAGCTTGTAGTCCACCCAGAAATTCTCCCAGGAGGTCGACGACACAGTCTGCGACTGCTGCAGCACCTTGCCGAACTTCATTTTAGACGCGTCTAACGTGCGACTAGATCTGGACTGGACGCGTCTGGATTGGACTGGACTGGTGGAACTAAATGCCAATACTCGACTGCTTGCTCGCTATTCAGTGACGACGGACGGTGGGAGCACGCACGTACGCACGCAACACACCACTCTCCTTCTGCGGTACCGGTACTGTAATGGAATGCAGCGGCGGAGGCGAATCTCCGGACGACGTCGAGTTCGAATGGCCGGTAGTGTAGCGAATCTCCGGACGCCGCACAGTCCAAAAAGCCCACGGCCTGAAGAGGAAAAAAGGGGGATGGGATTCTAGCAGGGGACTCTGGAAACTGGGTCTGACTGTGGACTGTGGACTTTGGACTGGGAAAAGTTGGGACTGCGGGCGCGTCGCAGAGGAGTGTTGGTCGTGTGGGGTTGTCCAGAACTGGATTAGACTCGGCCTGGCTTGGTCTGGGCGTGGTGCTGTTGCTGCGGGTGAGAATCCGGACCCGAGATCAAAAGCAAGCCTTCGATGCTGTGCAATACACTTCGGTTTGAACACAGGATACACTGCCACTCACCAATCGAGAGCAAGCATCGAGGCGGAAAAAGGCGAGGGAGAGAGAGAGAGCGCTGCTGGAGACCTAGACAGACAGCGTGGGTCGTCCAGCATCCAGAGATTCTAGCCAATGGTGTGATTCGGAGGAATCCTGTTGGCTGATTCCATCTCAACACCTGGGCTCGAGATTCGAGATGTTGCGCGAAGGTCCTCTGAAGGTGTCGTGAACGAAAGTTCCATGGATCCCTACCTGTCACAACGAATGTTCAACCATCACTTTCATGTAATTTGGCAGGTTCCCATCAACCCGCCAAAATGGAAAACCGGTGGCGTGCAGGTGCGTGACGTGGTCCCAATTGCGCATTGCCAGCAACAGCTCCAAGCCACATGCTTCAACCGCTCTGCCACGACGGCTGTGTGTGTGATACTCACTGCTAGAGTATCTCGTCCTGGAAGCGCCGCTCGAAATTGGGGTGTTGGCGACCATCTACTGTAGCGGCTTTCGTACTGAAGGTCGTTGTGTGCATGAAGCGATGCCACACTCTGATGGGTGAGCTTTTGAGGCTCTTTCTCTACCCGTGGATGCGCTCGTGAGTCAAGACTCTTGACGCTAAACGCTGATGCTTGGCTGGCAAGACTCAACGGGTTCAGTTCAGTGGTGTGGTGGTTGGTCACCGTGCTCTTAGCGCAGTGACGCGCCATCTCCTCCACAATAGATGGTGCAGTCTCCAAGCCAGGAGGATGGAGTTGGCGCAGAGGATCTTGAACGAGCCTGCATTTACAGGCCACGGTGCCCTGTATCTACCCGCGCTTGGATCGCAACAACTTGTCTCGCACAAGGCACGAGTCCACGAAACTTGTGCGCCTCTGGGACATCCTCGTGCGCAGCGGGTGCTGTTTACATAGCGGCAGGAGACAAGCGGCTATGGACATGGAGTTAGATGCAGCACAGTACAGTATTGAACAGATTGTTTTTACCATAGAAACAGAGCGTACTGCAGCACAAGCTGCAGCACGACTGGCGGCAGATATTGCCAGCGCGTCTCTACAGACTGAGTGACGGATTCCGCTAGCTGGCTGAGCTTTCCATCCGCCGTCTCCTCCTCTCGACTGGTGCCCACGACGCTTCGCCAGACTCGCCCCAAGCTGAACCACGCAACTGAAGATGATGGTGCCACGTCATTCTGTTCTCGTTCACCATCCATGGCGATTTGCTGCACGCTGAGTCGAACCCTCTTGGCGGAACTGAGGTTTGGCTTGTGCGCCCATCCCCGGGTGCCCAACGCGGAAACGCTGTTCATGAACAAAACAAGGTGAAACTTCTCCTGTTCTTGGCTGGAGAAGCGGTGGAGGTTGGCGGGCGACCACACGATGGACCATAATGTATCGAGGCGGCGCTGCACCTCCGGCCAGATCCACGACGAGTCCCAAACCTCACGAAGCATCTCTCGCGCTTGTATGGGAGGCAATGCATCAACGTGAGCAAGCACATACAGTACGCAAGGCGCTGGATGGATGCAATGCCAAGTAGAACGTACGGATTGTTGCACGAGAGGCGCCGGCGTCCAGCAGCATGCGCACCACCACGTTGTTCTGCAGCCGAAGCGCCATGCGCAGGGCCGAGCAGTCCACGCTGCCACCACAACCACAACATTTCAATAAGCACTCGTAGCTGCAACACACAAGCTCAACTCCTAGTGCGGATTCGTACATGGTGAGCGCGTTGAGATTTGTGGCCTGCTCCTGCAGAAGCCGGTCGATGACCGCGACTTGGCCGCGCGTCACGGCCCAGTGCAGCGCCGTCCAGCGCCCGCCGCGCGTCGCATTCACATCACCACCGCATTGAATGTACGCGTCCACAGCATCGATGTCGCCTACTTCTGCCGCCGTCAGGAACGCGCTGGTGGCCGAACGATCCTTCTCCTTCGCGTGCATGTTGCTGCCAAGTGTGAGCTGCTCTTTCTCAACAACTTTCTTTACTCAAAACATCCGGTGTGGTGCAAAACCCAATGGACATTTATAGTGCCACTTCATTATTGTGACTGTAGTCATGTGCTGCACTTCTGGAGCTGACTCACAGTTCTGTGACAGCGCGCGGCGAGCCACCGTTTTCGCTCTCACTGTCACTGCCGATGGTGAATCGAGGGGGAAGAGCGGAGTGTGGAGGCGACTGAGGCGACGTGGGGCTTGCAGCCTTTCGACGTGGCGGCGAGACGGCGTCGGATGGCGCTTCTCCGTCTTCGAGCGAGTCGTCACGGTTCAGCGAATTCCGGCCGGTCTCCGATTCGTTCAGAGGCACCCACGACGATTTGCGCACGCGTTTGAAGGCGACCACAGCCACGATTCCGACGACAGAGACGACCAGGATCTGACCAAACCATGAGCCTGAGCTCTTCGACGAGCTCTTGCCTCCAGTTGATTCGTTGGAGACGGTGGCGCCGCCTGACGCGGGTGGTGCAGACGAAGGCACGGTCTTCGATCCATTGGAGGGCGAGGTAGTATTGGTCTCCTCGATCGTTGGCTCAGTGATCTTCTTCGGTTCGGATGGAGGGGCGAAGGTCTTGGACTTGGGCTCGTGGACGTCTACGAACAGAAGAGTTAGTGAATGTAACCAGGGGGCATGTGCCTATTGCAGCGTTTGAAGGCTTACCACAGTTGGACTCGGCAAAGCCGATCCGCTTCTGGTCCATGTCGAAGATCACGTCGTATCCGACCATCGTGCTCGCACCAAGCACTACCATAGCCACAACCACATCAGCCAGTCTGCTCACTTCAGTAGGCCACATCTAGTCCACTCACCTCCTCCGCTTCGCTCGCTGAAGTGGAAGTTGCCGTAGTAGGTTCCGTCGTCGGACTTCGTAAGGTACTTGGTCGCTGGCACTTCGAGTGCGATGTCAGCTTCACTAGCAGAGCCTTCCAGTACAATCGTGATGTTGGGAAGCAAGGCCACTTTGTCAGCGGAGATGGACATCTCGTCTTCGCTGTAGTCGACACCGGCCATTTTCGAGTAGATGCTCTTGAATGCCCGAGCGGCAGCTGAGGTAAAGAACGTGTCCGTCGTGCCGCTGTCCACAATCACGCCCTTGCCACTGTTGAGCTTCTCGGCGCTAACTCCCAGCGTCTTGTCGCCGACCAGAATGTCCTTCACTTTGACGGGGTACCAGTTGGAGTAGTCGACAACCAGTGGTGTGTACGCGACTTTCGTGCGGTGGTGGCTGAAGTCCACTCCACCCAGCACGAGACCTCCGCCAGTGCCACTGAAACACATCGCGAACACGTTGTGCTCCACGCGTTTCTCCTTCACCATGTACGACATCAGCGTCGCCTTGTCGCGTCCGAACCCCATGATACCGTTCTCCTTTTGCTTGATGAAGAGACCTACCAGACCAACGAGAAATGAGGTACAGCTTCCTGATGCCAGTGCTACAGTAACACTGTTCGTACCTGTTTCTTTCTCCTGGCAGCCAACGGGGAATCGCACGCCGTAGTGCTTCAGGAATCGCTCTGGGTGCTTGTCATTCATGCCGCCAAGCCACACCAAGTCATCCACGACGACTGCTGACCACATACTGCCTTCTGTGTAGCTCTAACTCACACCAAAACGCCGCAGTTAGTGACTTATCCCAATACAATCCACTGCCGAAACGTGCCTACCTGGCTGATATAGCACTTGTCCTTGTCACACGTTGAGCACTCGTGCTGGTGGCAAGTCACGTACTTGGCCGTCGTAGATTTGGACATATCAAACGACGGGTCGGTGTGCGATCCGCAGCCCTTGCACGTGCTGCATGGCAGCGCTGTCAAGTGGCTGCCTGTATCCACAATCACAGACGCCTTCTGGGTCGGAATGCCCAAGTACAGCTCCGCATAGTGCGTGCCGTAGCCCACACCCAGCGGCACCTCGCTGAACGCCACGGGCCCCACCGTCACATTCGCGGGCAGCTCATCCGTGGTGTCATCGTCGTCGTCCTCCGTCTCATCCGCATCATCCGCATTATCTCCTTCAGCCAAGCGTCTGCGGATGCGCTCCTGCTGATGCAGCAAACGCACAGCACGGTGTCCTGGATGGTGGCTCACGGCGTGGCGTTTGAGTGGGATCTGGAGCAGCTTGCTGGACTCGTAGGGCGTGTCTTGAGCCGATCGCAACGGCGAAACCAGCGCCAGAACCAGCGCGAGCAGCGGAAGATTGCGGGGAACCATGTTCGTGGACTGCGTCGTGCGTGGAGGCGTGAGGGGAGTTGCAAGCGGCCGCGTTCTCCTCTGGTCGCGATGGCAATTGCGTGCACGTCTGTCTGTTCGAAGCTCCTCGCCCCGTGTCAATTTGGGTCGGCAGAGTCAGCGGGACAGTGAGACCGAATCAGCCAATCAGATGCATGTCGCATGCTTCACGCGATCTGATTGGCTGAATACGAACTAAAAATAGTCCCCTCAAATGTGACAGCAGCGCACAAACTCCACAACAACAAAACGGACCATTTAGTGTCACTCCACACAACCTCGATTCTGTGACTAGACCCCCACTTCAACTACAATCACAACCGCTCGAGCACGCGGGCGTCGTGACTGTGCTTGGTCTCCGCTCCAACTTCCTGGTCGAAGATCTCGTCGTCATCATCATCATCATCGTCGTCGTTGGATGACATTCGGTCACCACGGCGCCCGTTGTTGTCGTCGCTGTCGTCGTCGTCATCGTCATCGTCGTCAAACTCGTCCGAGCGGCCTGGCGCCTTCTTGGCCTTGCTCTTCTGGCCGGGCGTGTGGATGATCAGCTCTTCTTCATCATCGTCGTCGTCCTCATCGCCTTCCGTCTCGTTCACGCGACTCCATTTCGTATCACCCTTGCTCTTCTTGCGGCGACGCATCGAGAACGCCGCGATCACGATGAACGCCACAGCCAGCGCAGTGCCGACGATCGTGAGCACGACTGGGTGCGGTTCGACACTGTTGTTTGATGAGTGCAGCGCAGCATTATTCACGCCCTTGTCTGAGATCGTGGCCGCGGGAGTTGGCTCAGGCGCCTTGGTCACAGTGGGGGCAGGAGTGCCCTTCGCTGGCTCAGGCGTCGGAGCAGAGGTCGGAGCAGCGGTCGGGGTCTCGGTGGAAGCTGTGGTTGGAGCTGCTGTTGGAGCTGCCGTCGGAGCTTCCGTTGGCTTTAGAGTGGCCGACGTTGGAGAAGGCGATGGGGTTTCCGTTGCCTTGGTCGGTGCTGGCTCTTCCGTTGGAGCGTGGGTGGGCTTCACCTCCTGTGTCGGGGCTGGTGCCGTTGTGCTCACAGCACCGTTCGTTGTCGAGTTGGTGGATGTCGCGTCGTCCGCAGGGAGGCGACGGTAGTCGCAATCCGCTTCCACAAAGCCGACGCGCTGGTTGCCCTGGTCGAAAATCACGTCATGGTCCATCATGATGTTGGCTCCAATGACTACAATGAACAGATACGACTACGCGTCAGAGCAAAAGAAATGAGAGTAAACGCCGATCATGCCAGACAAAACACTCACCGCCGCCACTGCCTTCCGACAGGAAAATGCTGGAACAGTACTTGCCGTTCTCTTCCCTCAGCAAGTACTTCGATGGCGGAATAACCAGCGTCAGGTTTCCTCCATCTTCAGTGCCCAGAATGTACTCAACGTTTGGCAGCTTGTCCAGATCGGCGTCGGTGTACCCGAGACACGCGGACGAGGACGTGTGGTAGTCCATGCCGCTGAACTTCTTGAAAGCCTCTTGGAACTTTGCCTTCATGGAGCTGGGCAGGTACGAGTCGGTCGTGCCGCTGTCCACGATAAACTGGCCAAACGAGAGACTCGTCGGAGACGGTTCGATCGACTCGCCAGCGATGCGCACGTCCCGAAGCTCGACGCCGTAGAAGCTACGGATACACAGATTATACACATAGCGTTAGTGAGGCAGGGACGTTTGGGCTATGAGACCCATACTGAGATGTACTCCGAGTGCCCCGAGGGCTTCAGCTTGGCGTAGGTGATATTGCCCTTGTGACGCGAGGTGTCGGGCACACCGATAGACATCGAACCGCCTTCAGGCGCAAAGCACAGCGTGAAGAGCTTGTTCGGGATCTTCTTTTCCCGGTACAGCTTCGCGACGATGTGGTAATCTGTCCACGCCACCACCAGTCAGGCTCACGCTCCTCCAACTAAGCACTGTGAGCCAAGCAGAAACCACGCACCGTTGTTCGCCAGACCCATGATGCCGTCTGCGACCTGCGTGATGAAGAGCCCTGTCTCGCTGCTCTGGCAACCAAACTTGAAGTGCGTGCCGTACGCATTGCGCATCGACGTGTCATTGCCGCTCGCCTCACCACCCAGGAACACGAGGTCTTCAACCACAGTCGCGTGCCAGCTACTGCCTTCCATATACGCCTGCGCGTGCATTCAAATATTAGTACTCGTCTTCGTTTCGCTGTCGAGGGGGCAGCCCAGGAAGCACGCACCTGAGAGATATCGCAGGTCTTCTTGTCCTTGTCCTCAGTGAGGCCGCAGCCCTCACAGCGGAAGTACGATGGGTCAGTGCACGTCACGTGCGTGAGTGTCGTCGACTTGAGCGCCGAGAATGGCTGGTCCGTGTGGGCGCCACAGCCATCGCAGCTACAGAACACAATACACCAATCCCTTCAACACAAAACTCCCCAATCTACGCGTCCACACGATGTAGGTGACTTACCCGGAGCATGGAAACGCCATGATATGGCTGCCTGTGTCCGTGATCACCGACGCGCGCTGTGGTGGAGTGCCCGCGTACACCCACGCATAGTGCGTTCTACCAAGCCACGCAACGATCAGTCAATCTTGCCTCCTTAATCGCATCATACTCAGCGATCTCTCACCCCATGCCTGGATTCAGCGGCATGACCTCGAAGCCGTCGCCGTTCCCATGGAGACGACGGCGCTGGTATGTCTCGGGCCGCTGTCCGCTGTCTGGAAGGCGGTGCAGTTCTAGCGAAAAACCTCCATTGACACCGGCGGATGTCGCGGACGCTACAGAGCTCGCAAGGAGCGCGGCGGCGGCGGCAGCGGAGCCCACGCGATGGCTGATGCGCACCATGGAGTCGAGTGCTGTCTAGTGGCTTGCAGTGGCTTGTCTTCCGCGGCCACGGGGAGACGTAGCTGTAGATGGAAGGAGGGACAAGCGCTCTCGATGCTGTCTTTTCCCGTTGATGATCAGCGCACGTGGCAGACTCGCAGATTGGACTGAACACCCCTCCCTCGTTCGAGTGACATCACGTAAATGAGGACGAGGGACGCAATTGCGGGAAGAAAAAAACGGTTTTTGAAAGCCCCAAGTTTTGGGACACGTAGAGCGTAAAAATGGTCTGATATCAAATTATGGAGGGGATCAAATGTAGCCATCTCAGTGAGAAAGGCGGCAGGAAGGAGTGGGCAAGGGCTGATGAGCCCGCTGTGCTGATTGCTGAGTGGATTCTTAGCAGATCACACCGGACGTGAGCCCAGCCGAAGAGGCAGTGGCGCCCTTGCCGGTCTTGAGCCAGCACGTGCCGCCGTAGTAGTACGAGTCCAACCACGTGAATGCGCGGCATCCGGGCGTGGCCTGGCAGATGGAGATACATCCCTCAGGGTTCGCGCTCGGCGCGCTGGTGATGTCGTTGCCATTGTAGTCCACATCTTTCTCCAGGCCGCCCAAGTTGCACTGGCATGTGATCGCTGAGCGAGCGCCACTGTTGGCACTCGTGCTGCCCTTGCTGGACTTGAGCCAGCAAGTGCCTGCGTTGGACGACGTCCATGTGAACGCACCGCAGCCGCCGTAGCTGTTGCACGCGGCAAAGCAGTCTTCCGCACGGGAGGCCGACGCACTGCCAATGTCGTTGCCTGCATAGTCCACGCCGTCCTCAATCACACACTGTTGTGAGGACGAGCTGAGAGGACGAGGGAAGTTGTCGCGCTTGGCGTTCTTCTCAGTCGTGAAGAAACCGAAGAAACGCTCGAAGTCGGCGTAGGCAGCCGGATCGCCGTAGCGGCGGTCGAAGGCCTGGAACCAGAACTTGGGCTTGCCCTGGTAGTTGCTCGGGCTCCAGTTCACGACACTCCCGTAGTAGTTGAACGAGTTGTCCACACTGGGCACCGCAGTGCTGGCTGGTCCACCTGCCGTCGGGAAGCCCGTTTCGGTCAAGCGGATCTTGTCGCTTGGATACTTTGTGGTTACTTTGTTCCACAGAATATCGAGTAGATCCGCAGGTCGGTTGCCATTGTAGTTGGGGTCGAAGAACGGATAGATGTTCACGCCGAGAATGTCCAGGTTGTAGTTGAGGTTCAGGATTTCCCCGTTGAAGCGGTCGTCCAGATACTCCGTGATGCGTTGCACCGTACCGTACTTGACACGCCACGCGTCGCCACCAGCCAGGTTCTTGATCTGACTCACTACGGACAGGATGGTTCCACTGGTTTGCTTGAAGTCCACGAGGTTTTCGTTGCCCACGAGCACGGCCTCGACGGTGCCGGAGTATTGCTTGATAGCGTTGACAGCCGCGTTGATCTCCACCGACTGCCACGATTCAGGCGTCAGATACACACCGAGGTAGAGCTTGAGTCCGTACTTGGCCGCGATAGGGGCGATTTCGATGTTGTAGTGCATCGAGTGGTACGTGCGGACGTGCGTCACGTACTTGCTGAGCAGACTGAAGTCGTTTTCAATGGCCGCGACCAGTCTGTTGGGGTCCACGTCGCCACCGTTGAGTGGGTACTCCGCATTGTGGAATGGCGTGTAGCAGACCGCGATGTTGCCAGGCGCTGAGCCACCGAGGCGACGGACATTACCGGCACTGAGCGTCGAGTTGTTGAGGTCAAAGGCTTGGACAGCAGCGAGCGCCAGCGAGAGAAGCTGTGTGAGTCGCCACAGAGCCATGGTGGTATGGGATGGAGTTGCTAGCTTGTTGGGGGCTTGGAAAGGAGTGTTGGGGAGATGACAAACTCGGAAATGATCGCTCGGGTAGCGTGGGCGGCGGATGCGTGAACCCACGTGAGGCTCGAGTCAAGTTTCTGGGTCTATATGATGGAGACTACGGCAATGCGATTGCCAGCTTACTGCCGTGCAGAGATACACGATGCAGGATCCAGCATATCGAATAGAGGAAACTCAGGAACGGCTATATAGTACGTGGTGGATTTCTAGTACTGTACGCTGTGGCTACAAATTTCGTGAGTGACGTGGGTACAATCGAGCCGCACTTGCCCAACACATAAATTTACTACGGCAATTCTAGTGCAAGAGGAGCGTCAGAATGGTCAACTACTCGTCGATGGATTGCCAGCCTGAGTTCTCGTCGTATCCGAGTGAATATTTCATGTGTTAGGAGAGCCAAAGCCTTTCAGCAAGCACGGGTACGTAGGTTGCTCAGTGCTGGTGATTATCGGATAGCACAAGTAAATCTGTGAACCGTTCTAAGGGGATACGCCTTGGTGCAGTACATTCCGTCGCTTGGCATGGCTTGATTTGTGGTGTCGTGGGTACAAGCAACTTCGTGGGGATCAGGAAACTTCCGAAGACAGATCACGGTTGACACGTCCGCCACGCGTGCGAGAGATACTGTATCTCAATGCGCGGAACGAATTGCCTTTAGGGATTCGCACGCATGCCGTGTGGGTCCACTCGCGAGTTCTCCACGTCTGCCATCGAGTCGAAGCGACCAGAACGGTGAGATCATCCAACCCAGTGAGGTGGAATCAAGTGCGTTCATGGGATGGTCTTGAACGGATCGACGATGAAAAACGCGAGGATCTTGCGGACGCCCGGCTTGGTCTTGTCCGCCAGTTCAAACGGCTCGACTCGATGCTGGAGAGTGTTGGGGAATACAATGCACCGGTCTTCCTCAGTCACAACTGCCCCGAGGTTCTGAACGTGGTGAAAGCCACGGTCTGTCTCGTAGATGCCTGCCATACCAAGTGTATCCCACTCGTTGAGGCCTTGTTTTGAGACCATCACGCGGAGCGCGAGCCTCGACTCGGTGATGTTTTCACAGCCAAAGTAGTAGATCCCTGCTGCGACGAGCTGCTCGGCGGCGGAGCCTTCCGAGTGCCACGAGCCTCCTGGATACGACGGTCTCTCGGGTGTGAGTATGGTCTCCGCGATCGTCACGATGACTTGGACAGTGCGTCCACGCAACGTGAATGGCGGTGTGCAGGGAGAGAGAGGCAGAGTATCAGGAATGCGTTGGTCGCACGACGCCACGCTTGGCTCCGGCCCATGTTCAGTCAGTAGACACGACAACACGCGGTCAAACATCGGCACGAACTGCTGGAAGATCGACGCGATGGACGCATACATTGCGCTGTGCTTGGCGGGTTGGAGATTTATGATATACGACAGGATCTGTACGTCTCCACTGGAATCAATGCGAATCTCACTGGGTAGCCACTGGTACACGGCTTCATCGTTGGGGGTTTGCTCGCAATTAGAGTAGTAAAGCGACGGATGGACGAGGTGACGCAGTTGGTTATTCGACTCTGGATGCCAGTTCTTGGCCTCTTCGGAGTCGTTCTCCAGAGCTGTAACTTCTCTCGTAAACTTGCGCTTGAGCTGCTCGCTGATGAGCTGGTCGCACATCCACGTTTCTCGCACTGGTCCAGGCGAGATGAAGAGAGACGGTATGTCTCCTGTATCCACCAGATCGAGCTTGTTCTCCTTCACGACGGTCTCGAGCGTCGCTCGGATACACTGTCGAATCTCGCGAGAGTGGAGACACATCCAGTGGTAGCTCACACTCGTGAAGCCATTCGTCCAGGATTATTTTCGTCCATCTTTACGCCACACACGCCACCAGCACCGCTTGTTCAAGATCGCTCCGATGCCTGAACGGATACGTAGCTCCAGAGCAGTCAGCGAAGCGTAACCCTCTGATGAACGGACGATGCGGCCGCGGAATCGAAGATGTGACCGTGTTCCCATAGTGGTTTGGATGCTTTGTAGCTGGTTTGGAAGTGGAATGTTCGCTGTGAATCGCTCTCCATGGCCATCGTCAATGGACGCCTTTCTCAACCTGGGAGTCCGCTAGTGGATGCACCAATCCCTGCAGCGTTGCAGTTGTGGCCATGAACCACCGACGCACCGAGCACTCGTGGCTCTGGACGAACGAGGCACTAGCGACGAGTCGTGACTCGACGGGCAGTGGAAAAAGATCTAGCTGAAGCGCATCGCCATTGGGTGAAACCCCACGCGCATGCGACGTGTGAACAAACTGTACCCATTTCAGCGGGCCGGTTGCTGGGTTTGAGACGGCGTGCTTTGGCTTCAAGGGGCTCGCAGTGGACACGTTGGAGTCCCACGTGGTCAGCGTGAATCACACTGATCTTGAGAACCCGTATCGGTAAGAATACAGAACGAATGGATTGTGAGTTTTTAGGAATTCAAGAAAGGCGGCATACTTTTGTGACGTGTGTTGGGATTCTTTCTCTCAATGCTCACACAGGGAGAAGAACAGCTCTTCGTCTTGCGGAGCGTCTTCGTCGTCTTCATTAGGCGGCTTGCGCTCGGTCATGAGCCTGATGCGGTGCTGTTTCGCCTGCTGCAGCGTCATGCCTCTGCCCAGGAGCTCCGTGATGGTGGTCTGGCGGACAATGTCGGGTAGGTTCGGCAGCTTCACCAGCGTAGCTTTGCGCGCCTCGTGCAGCCAGTCTTCTTGCTGAGGGGGGATCACGTACGTCGACGGGATGGGCTTTGATGGATCGACCACGAAGAACGCGAGGATCGTACGCACGCCAGGCTTAGTCTTGTCGGCCAGTTCAAACGGCTCCACACGGTGCTGTAGTGTGTTGGGAAACACGACGCATCGATCCTCTATGGCGACCACCGCTCCTAGACTCTGCACGAGCCGCTCGTCTCTCGCCAGGCCGAACATGGCGCCCATTCCAGCAGTATCGTCCTGTTGGTAGTTTGGTTCCGTGACGATCACGCGGAACGCGAGCTTGGATTCTGTGATGTTCTCACACTTAAAGTAGTAGATGCCAGTGGCAACCAATTGCTCGGCATCGGAGCCTTCAACGTGCCAGGAGCCTCCTGGGTACGACGGCTTGTCAGGTGTGAGGTGGATCTCTGCGATCTTGACAATGACTTGAACAGTGCGGCCGCGTAGTGTGAACGCTGGCGTGGGTGAGTCCAGTTGGAAGAATTGGGGAATCTGTGGATGCGCCGGGATCTCACGGACCTCACGCTCGAATAGATTGGGGATGGTCATTGTCGGCTCGGGAGCTTGTTCAGTCAGCAGTGAAGACAGCACGCGATCAAACATCGGCACAAACTGCTTGAAGATCGATGCGATGGACGGGTAGATCGCGCTCTGTTTGACTGGGTGGAGGTTGTTGATGTAGGACATAATGTGGACGCCGCCGTCCGCGTCGACGCGAAACTCGCTTGGAATCCACTGGTACTCAGCGGTGCCACGATGTGGATTGTCCACGAGCTCCGTCGCAGCAAACGCCACTCGCTGGATCCACTCGCTTGCATCTCCGACCGCGCTAAGGTTGTCGACCTGTGAGGCTGGTACTTGCTTGGTGGTACCAAACACGCAGCAGAACAGTGAGGGGTGTACGAGATCCAGCACCTGATCGTTCGACTCTGGATGCCAGTCCTTATCCTCATCAGGGACGTTCTCCAGTCCTGCGACTTGGTCTACAAACTTGCGCTTGAGCTCCTCACTGATGAGCAGGTCACTCATCCACGTTTCCTGTACGGGCCCAGGCGAGACAAAAGCGCGTGTTCCTTTTACGGTGCTAAGCTGGTTCTGTAGGATGAGTTTGTCCAGCGTGTTGGTGATACATTGGCGGATCTGGTCAAGCTCTGCGAGGATGCGGTTGACATGGATGCGCACAGCGTCCATGACAGCCGTGCTGCGGTCGCCTTCAGGCACAAACTGCTCAAAGTTGGTGTCTGTGACTTCTCCTTTGCGTACCGCAACGAGAAAACCCGTGGTCCGCGCCAGCATTTCATCCACGTCCACATCAAAGTCGTGTTGGAGCGGCCAGGCGTCCAGAGGCAGTTCTCGCAGCTTCTTCTTGAGCAGTTCAAGCCCGAAGTACCACACAACCTGACCGTACGACTCCATGCGGGCGTTGCCCTGTTCAAAAGCCTCCGGGGTCTCTGTCCGCTTTGCCGCTTCCGCTTCTTCTTCCTCTTCGTCCACCTGCTCCAGAACTTCCCACCAGTCTTCATTCCAAGCGAGATTGTAGTTGGTGATGCGGAGGATCTTGTCAATGAAAGCGCGCTTCTCGTCGTCGCCCTCGTCCACTGGGAACTCCTCAAACCTGGCGGTCATCATTTCGTCACACGCCCACGAACACCACGCGCGCGTCGAGGACTCGATGGTCTGGGAGATCAACTCGAGCTCAAACTCACGCAGCCACTTGTCACGGATTGCGCCACCATCCTGGTGCCACTTGAGCCACCAGTTCTTCTTGCTGAGGATCGCGCCGATCCCCGCACGGATGCGCAGCTCCAACAGAGACCGTGGAGGGTAGCCCTTGGACGGACGGAAGATACGGCCGCGGAACTGCGGCTGCTGCGCTGACGCTGGCGCATTCAAGCGCGCGATCGTCTCCGCACTGAACCACTCGGTTGTCATCACTGTATCGGATTGTGATATTGGAGTGCGCAATT
>JAADXI010000391.1:0-23328 GCA_023337615.1 Pythium brachiatum | reverse complement strand
GCGTGGAGACGTGAACGCTCGCGACAAGAATGGCCAGCTCGTGCTGAATATCTGCATCCAGCAGCAGCACGAGCCCATCGTGCGACTGCTGCTGGATCGAGGCGCGGACTTTGACATGCAAGACGACGACACGCTCATGACGGCGTTGAATAGCTCCATTATCATGGGCAATAAGGCGTTGACAAGACGACTGCTCAAGCGAGGAGGGAATGTGAATCTAGCGGACGGAGAGGGCTTCACACCGCTGACCTGGGCGTCCGTGCGTGGGTACTTGGAGGTCGTAGCGCAACTGGTTGAGTGTGGAGCGAACGTGGATCACCAGGACTGCCTCGGGTGGACGGCGCTCCACATCGCGTGCTACAAGGGCTACGTAGATCTGGTGGAGTTTCTCCTCGTGAACGCCAAGGCCAAGTGGGATCTCGAAGACGTCAACGGGTTCACGCCGTTTATGTTTGCGCGCATCGCTGAGAACCACGATATCGTCAAGAAGCTGGACGAGTTCATTGCTAACAGCGGCAAGAAGCGACGCTGGGGAAAGCCCAAGGGCAAGAAGAAGAAAAAGAAGAAGCCTCTCGATCTGACCAAGGTGTCGCCGAAGAAATTGTTGGCAGGCAGTGCAAACTAGACGAGTTAGGCCGCCTCAGAGGACCGCAACTTGATAGCGCCGAGCCGCTCTCGGCGATACGTGTACTCGTCTCGCGATCGATCGCGATCCCATCGCAGGAGTCGTTCCATGTCCAAGACGCGAGCGCTGCGTCCTCCAAGCTGCTGGAGCATTTGCTTCACGTGGGGCTCTTCTGCCGTGTCGAACGCCGTCAGTCCGTTCATATTTTTGTGGTTGATCTCGACGCCGTCGCAGCGTGCAAGCAGCTTGAAAATCGCCTTGAGGACGTCTTCGTGGTCCGGATTCCCGAGCGCGAGTGCTGCGACGCCGAACGAGTTGTTGCCGTCTTCGTCAAAGCAGTCGGCTTCCAGTTCTTTCTTGAGAAGCATGTACTCGACGACACCAGGCTGCCCCGCAGTGATCGCCCAGACGAGAAGGCTGCCCGCACGACGCACTTGGAAGGGTGGAGACAGTTTGTATCGGTTTGCAGCAGCCAGAAGAAGCTTCAAGATTTCGATATTACCGACACCACACGCTGGAGAACACACCAAGAGTGAGTCCTTGCTCTCTATCGCTCTATCGGGGTGGATGACTACATACCGTAATGCACTGGCGTTGCTTCGGCTGCGTGAAGCATTCGGCTGTACTTGTAGTTTGCCGTTCGAGGGGCGACGCTTTCCAGTGTCGACTGCGAGACGCCGTTGTCGGGAAGCTCAAGCGTCGGATCGGCTCCATGTTGAAGGAGCAATTGCACGATCTCCACGTGCTCATGCAGGACAGCAGTGTGAAGCAACGTCTCTCCATGGGCGTTGCGTACGCTGTTGAGTCGTGGCGCATCTCGAGCCAAGAACTCGGCTACTGTCGACACCACGCCGATCTCAATGGAGCGCTGCAGCGAGAGCTCGTTGCCGCTGAACTGAGCCGCTGCGTTGCATTAGGGTAAGTCTCCAGTACCATCTTCCTTCCAGTACACTGGCAATTCGCACCTGGAAGCCTGTCGTCGTGAGCACGCTTGCTCAGGAAGTGCCGGTCTTGGACGCCCATGTAGTTTTGGACGCCGCGCTGCGCACCATGTTCGTGCAGCGTCCAGTACGCACCGTGCGTGAGTGGGTTGCCGTTAACAGCACGCAGGCGGTCGCACTCTGCACGCGTGGCTGCATTCGCGAGCAGCTTGCTGTTTGGCTGATCGTCAAGGAGATCCGTCTCCTCCATTGTCGTTGGTGGTGACTGGGTGTGGGAAGCAATCAATCAGTGGAGACCGGCGGGGAGTCGCGACCTTTGGACAGAATAGCAGACACACACGTTGGGGCAAAGTGGTGACTATAATACGATCAAATCTATTCATCCCTATCACATCAATCGACGTGCCCACTACAGCTTCAGCTCTGTGCATGCATTGCGCGCACATCGCCTCTTACTGCTACGCGCTCTTCCCCCACTCAGCAGCGAAACAATAAATATTGGGCTGAGCGATGCAATCGCAGACGGAGACAGCGAGAGACGACGCCCACGTAGAGGTCTCCTTCTCCCGGAGATCGTTCAGTGGGGACGACACAGCGGGCAGTTTGCTGTGGGGACTGTGGCGGGCGCACCGCGTCGTCGCAGCTTATGCGCTACCGCCGACGAGGATGTTGTTGATCGGGATGTGGACGAGCTTGACGAAGAAGCCAATGAAGCCCATCATGAGGAAACCCACCGAGGTGGCGCCGGCAATGCGGATGAACTCTGCAAATATCAAATCAAACACAAATCCAGTCAGATCTCCGTATCCACAGGCGCTAGCAGCTCCGTTCCAACGCGTCTACGTACCCTTGCGGTCCGGCTTGTTGCAGATCTTGACGAGGTGGATGCTGCTCTTGGCGAACTCTCGCAGAGGCTGGAGCACGAGCGTGTTGACGTCCGACATGGTGAAGTTGCTTGGGGGTGGAGTTGTGCGGTGGAGGTCCAAGTGGGAATGGAATAGGAGTCGCCAGTGTGCAACACACACACACACACAACGAGGGAATCCTCCCCCTCTGTTGAGCTCTCTGCCCATCCCCAACTCATTTTCATCCAATAATAACCACGAAGCGAGCACAAGTCGACAGCGGATTGGCTAGAATCAGCACATCAACGCGCTGCGATGGCACGAGGCCACGTGGGCGAAGCGGTGGTTTTGTTATTTTTCATATCAACATGTCTATTTTCGTATTTTATGTGTCTATTGAAAATACATATGATAGTTTTGTGGCTACATACAACCAATACGTGTACATATGTCTATAAAAGCAATACATATGAAATAATTGTGTATATTGGATGATTATTTTTCAAGTTCAAATGTTGCCGTGGCATCAACCCGCGGGAACTCGCACGAATATTGGACGCGACTATAAGACGCGTGTTGGTGTCCTCTCTTTGCGCGTAGATTGCGAGCCCCATGAAGCGCCGCCTCAGTTCCAACGACGCAGAGATGAAGATGGAAGTCCCCGATGCCGCCGCTGCGTCAACCGCGTCCGCGGACTTTGTCTCGGTGGCCCGTGAGCAGCTCTCGGAGCTCGTGCAGTCGGTCTTGTCACGCGACGTACTGAGCTCTCTCGTGTCCCAAGCAGTGCTCTCCATGGCGCCCAAGCGCTTCGGCAACGTGTCGTTTGGTACAGGTGATGAGTCCAATGTCAACGCGTTTCTCCATCAGAAGCTCGGAAAGGACAACCTCTCGCGACGCGCCGGTCCGCGCGGCACCAAGCTCACGTACATTGAGAGCTGCAAGGCCATTGAACTGGCCAACCAGGCGTTCGGCTTCAACGGGTGGTCCTGCCATCTCCTCGAGTGCAAGGAAGAATACGTACGTAGAGTGCGGTGGCTCGTGTGCTGTAGTGGTGGCGTGTGGGAGGCTGATCTGTTCTCTGTTGTCTGTGTGTAGCGAGAGAAGAAAGGCGAGCGGTGGAGCATCGGCTTCAGTTCGCTCGTGCGCATTGAACTCAAGGACGGCACGAGCCACGAGGACGTGGGATTCGGCCAGGCGGACGGCCAGCCGCACTTGGGAGCGGCTATCGAGCAGGCCAAGAAGGCGAGTATCTCGGACGCGCGCAAGCGAGCACTGCGGCTCTTTGGCGAGTACTTGGGCAACTCGTGTTACGACCGAGAACACATCAAGGACGTCCACTCCAACAAGGTAGGAAGAGAGAGAGAACGCTTGCCGCACCGCTGTAGTGGTATTGTACGTCGGGGGACTGATGCTGTTTTGGTGTGTGGTGGATGGTAGCCGCAGCATGCGCCGGCTGTCGCGATCCCTGCTCCAGGCGGTCGGCCACTGTCGTCGCCTGCTTCTGGTGCCATCGGCGCTGCAGGGCCATTGGTGAACCTGCCACAGCAGCATCCACCGGCACACGCACCGCAGTACCCGATGCACCAACCACAGCAGCAGTCGCTCCAGCGTCAGCAGCCAGCTGCCGTCGCCACGCCGTCGCCACCGCAGCAAGCGGCCAACGGGAGTGTGGCAAATCGCATCTCAGCGTTGCAGCAAGCTGAGGCATCTCGCCAAGCAGCGACGATGACCAGTGGTGTGGGTGGCCCACACGCAAATGGTGGAGCAGCAGTCGCTGGAGGAGGAATGGCGCGTGCCATGCCGCCTCCATTGCCGCAGCTCACGACGACCAGTCACCAACCACCACAGCAAACCTCCGCCATGAGCTCCACTGCCACAGCAGCTCGTCCTCTCCCGACACCAGCGTCGCTCGTGCAACCTCCACCTGCAGCCTCACACAATCTCCCGCCCCGCCACCAGAACCAGCCCCCGCAACCGTACATGCCTCGCAATGCACCGCCCCCATCTCGCATGGCCGAGTACCCCGTGATCAAGACCGAGCCGCCGCGCAGTATGACATCCGAGTTTGATATGAACGACCTCAGCCTCTCTCAATTCGACTACGATCCTAGTGAAGACGGCCCGCCGGGCGCCGCCAAGCGCATGCGCTCTTAACTTAACGTTAACAAGCTACGGCACGATTCCATTCGTGAGTTTCTGGAACTGGTCGTACCGCTTCGTCCACTTGCTCTTGTAGCTCGCGCCCACGAGCTTCATCACGGCTTTCACGGTCTGCTCGGTGGAGCTGTGGAGCAGGAACCGATCGCGCAGTTTCTGCAACTCCTTGGATACATCGCGGCCCTGGAAACACGGGAACGTCGAGTTGCGCATCATGATCTCGACAAGCGTGATGATCTTCTCCGCACTTCGCTGGGCCGCCAGAAGCCCCCGCGTGAACAAGTGCATGAACTCGCCAAAGAGCTTGCTGTCCACGCCGCCCAGGACCTCGACCATCTCCTTGGTGAGCTTGAACGGTGCCGTCTCGATACTCCAACTGCCACCAGGCGCGATGCCGAGCATGAAGCCGAAGTCGATGTGGATCAATCGGCCTTCTGTGTCGAGCATGATGTTGCCGTTGTGGCGGTCCTTGATCTGGAGCAGATAGCACACGATCGAGTATGCAACGAGCGAGTGCAAGAAGAGTCGCTGCGCGGTCTTGAACGACTTGGCATTCACGTCTCCTCCGCCGTACGTACGCTCAAAATGTGCGCGCAGACTCGTGTAGCCGGGCTTTTTCTTGAGCGAGTCGAGTGACTGGGCGTCTGTGAGCGTCTCGATCATGCCGCACGTCTTGCCGGTGGAAATGATGCGGTACGGACGCAGCCACAGCGGGAGATTGTTCTCTTTGAAGATATCGCGGAACTTGGAGATGAGCTGCATCGCAAACACTTCCTGACGAATGTCGTCGTTGCTCTTGGAAATCTACAGCATGCAATCCTTACCATCAGCTCTAGCGAAGGGATTTGTTTGTTTTCCGATCAGAGTCACGGTACCAAGGAGATGACATTCCAGCCTGGAAGCTTTCCGTACGGCGAAGAAGCGCGAATGCGTTCCTACAGGCACGCGCACAGTCAGATATACAATAGTGAAGTTTCATCTGCGTGCAAGAATTCACTCACCTTCTTCTCTTTCCAGCGCTCACCAAACGTCCCGCCTTCCGTCATGAGCTTGGCCAGGCTGTACTCGTACGCTGTGCGCGATCGATGGCGGATAAGTGTGTGATGGTCCTCAACTGGGCTGCTACCGGTAGCCATACATGTGGAGGTGGTCGCGTTTGCTGGTGGTCCACTGGCGCCTTCTTCAGCACGGCTCTTGGTCACTTGACAACCAGCTCCACTGTCCACGACGCCTTGAGGGGGATGTGGCGTAATGTTGAGGTGACGCTCCAAAGCATGCAGCGTCGCTTCTTCTGATGCATCATCTTGCTGAAACGTGACCGCGACCTGCTCGAGCTCCGCTGCATCATCGTCCTCGTCGTCCTGAGCCTGGTGACCATCAAATGAGATGTACTTGCCCTTGAAGGAATATTTCTTCAGGTAGGCTGAGACCTCCACTTCTTCGTCCACGTAAGAGGCGATCGAAGTAGAGATCGAGCTGGAGCTGCCTCGCGTGAGTAGAGGAGGACGGTTGGAATGGTGATTCATCGATCCCGACGGTCTGCAAAACGATGCCCGCTGGCCGGCGGCGTTCACTTGGTCCTCAATCACCTCGAAGCACAGCAAACACGGTGCGCGGCTGTGCGTCGAGAACACGGTGCCTTCGTCTTTCAGCACGCGAGTGATCCGAGAGAACGGGTCTGATACACGCCCTAGAGGGATATATGCCATGGGAGGGATCACGAGCGCCTCAAGTGCCGCAGGCAAGTGCTTCTTGCGCTCACTAGGAGGCTCGATGAACCGCATTTTCTCGGAGATGTCGCCCAACGTCTTGACGAAATCACGCTGCTCGTGGAAGTATTTGTATCGCTTCTGGCGCTCTTTCTCCATCCACTGCATGAGCAGCTCCCGCTGCATCTTTGCTTCGTATTCCTCTGAAATAGCGGTATCCGGTGTCTGGTCTAACGACGCTCCTTCTCCTTGAGAGGTTGTCACCTCCTCTGGCCGAGCGCTCGAGTTTTTCGTGCTGGTAGTGTCGCCCGCAATAGCCGCCGCCTCCTTTCGCATCTCGGTCAAGCGCTCTCGCATACCAGGGATACGTAGTAGCATCTTCGAGACAGCATCCGGGGACGACGATGCCGCGGCCGGCAATTCAAACTGCTGATTCACCACATTCGCTTCGATCGACATGAGCAGCTTCGCACACACGTTGTAGGTCTTTGGATCTTTGTCTTGGATCTTGGCTTCGAGTAGCCAGAACAACTGCAACGCCAAGTGGATACAATTGCCGAGGTGTTCGACATACGCCTTCGCCTTACAGATTGAAAGCAGCAAGTTCACGAGCTTCTCCGTCTTGGTCATCTCAATGTTCACGACAAGATGAATGATCTGCTGGATGTAGAACTCGACATCGTCAATGTGGTGCTCTGCATACTCTGCTAGACGGTCGATCACGAGCTCCGTCGCGAGGGCGTTGTCTCGGTAGCGATGCAGGAGCGTCACTGCTGTGTGCGCGTCAAAGCTGTCCTTGTCTTGTAGCATCGACAGGAAGAATGACTTCTCGGTCGCTGCCGACGCGAAATTCAGACAGCACATGGCATGTAACCATCGCTGCTTCTCTGTGTGGGTCTCCGCCTCAACGGCCACGAGTTTCGACTTGAGCGTGCTGATCACGAGCGCGTTTTCGAGTGCACCACTGTGGGCTTCGCCTCCAAGAAGTTGGGCACGCGTCCCTTTGTCAAGATCCACGGCGTCCTTGGCCCCCACGACGATGATTTTCTTCTTCGATGCTGGGCTGACTTGTCCGTGGGGTGTGAGCGACTCTTCTTTGTTGTTGTACACGTGGAGGGTGCGGCCCTGTAGCACACAATAGCGGCGACGACGCACGTGGATGCGCACCCACAAGAAGCCTTCCATCGATTTCTCCTCGCTGTCCGTTCCACTCGGAGAATCCTGGTTTCGCAGGGCTGGTGGGGGCGGAGCTATCCTTGCTGAAGTATCGATCATCGTCTTCTCAGGATGGGCTTGCTCGCTCTGCTTCCGTGTTACCAGGCTGCGCGACGAGAGCAAGAACGACATGGCTACCTGACACACACGTCGAGCCGCTGGGAGTCTTTGCTTTGGTCTTTCCCCGCCCAACGAATCTGGAATACTTCCACCCACCTTGCGCGGAGAGAAGACTAAATCGAAGAGCCGCGTTTGAACGTTGGATGTCGGCTTCGCTGCGACTTTGTCTGCCGTTTCTTGCTGCTCCTGTCCACAATTAGCTCTTGATGCTGTGATGGTGCCTTCCACCTAATCATAGCAAACAGCAGCGACATGCAAACTTCACCCACGCGTACCGATCGCATGAGATGCCGCAACGCGAAGGCCTTTGAGAACACGTCAGTGGCGGATGCTCCGTGACATTTACTCATGAGCGTAGAGGTTATAATCGCTACCTCGTCCGCCTCCATCCACGTCATCGTCGTCGTCTTCAAACCCGTCTTCACGCGCAGCGTACTGCGCTACGTCACTAAACAAACCTCCATAGAACTCACCCGGTAGCTGTGGTCGCATGTGCTTCCCGATGATCGAAGTCAGCATGCGCTCACGAGCCCAATCAGGTCCATCGGGTGGTGACAGCGTGGTGGTTCCGATCGCGTGCTGGTACCGGTGGTATGCTCGCGCGATCATGGTCGCATTGATCGCCGTCTGACGCACGAGCGGCGCTAGCCACGTCCCGTTGATCACCATCCCGTCTTGCAGTGGGCCGAGAACTCGCGCGCAATGCACTTCGCCATCATCAACGTAGTTTTCATCCTCTCGAGTAATCACGTCACGGAGGTTGAATAGCGGGGATCCTTCGTGGGCAATGCGCACGCAGAACAGATCATTGCCCAATGGATCAATGATGATCACGACTTGCGAGCTGGGCGTGGGCAGCTTGAAGGTGGATTCCCACAACACACTTCCGGGGCGGTAGTTGAGCTGCGTCTCGTTCCACACAACCAGGACGTTGGATCGTTCCAAGAGCACCGCTGGCTCGACAAAGCCTCCGCTTCCGCCGCCTTGCTGGCGATACTTCACTGGATACGTCGAAACGTAGAAGCACGTCTCGCCTCCATACGACGAATGGCAGACAGCATCGCCAACAAAGCGGGAGGACGTCGTCGCGTAGCTGACGTTGTTGTCTGCCAGGTCCATCCTCTCTCCTAGGCCACGCACGAACCTCTCGTAGTCCTTCGACACCGTCGTGATACCAACTTCGATGTCGACACTGCTCACGACATGGACATTGTCGAAACCTCCTTCCGATCCTTGGCTGGACGCGTACGCGACACCAAACTCGAAAGTCTCCTTCGTCGGAATCTTGTCCAATTCTTCAAGCTCGTGTAGTAGCTCGCCACCACCAGACTTCATCGCAAACAAAGTTCCCCAGTTTCGAACGGAAAGGAAGCCGAGCTCGGTCATCATGCGACGGGATACTTCCCAGGATTCAAGCGCCTCTTCTCTAGCTGGTGGTCGTGGGGCTGAACACTTCGAAAAACCAAGGCGCAGGTTCGCCGTCGCATCCCGATCAGCGCGGTCCTGCATCGCAAGCAGCTCCGTGAATACGCTTTCTTGCAAGTCGCGCGCTTCTCGACCAATGGCAGATGCTTTTCTCTCGCTAATTGAGCTCAAGCCGCTGTTGCCCTCTCCTGGAATGACTTGGACCTGTCGTGAAGCAGCGGTTGAGTCGGATCCATTGGTGGCTCCAAACGGAGGATGGATATGCCAACTCATGAGGTTAGACGACTGGTTGGTGGCTCGTAAGGCTTGCAGGAGCGGGTCCTTGTCCACGTCGGGTTGATCGAGTCCAACGTCAGCACCGTCCGCGAGTAGTGTAGCTTCTTCGTCAGAAAAGTCGCTTGTGTCGGTCACGCTTCCACTCGTTTCCACATACTGCTCGTACTCTTCCACGCTGCGATGCCGTGGCCCGTCGCGAACACGAGGCTTCGTCCTCCAAACGTAACGACCAGATGAGTCTCGCATGATGATCACAGTTTCTGGAGCTGGTGAGGTCGCTGTTGAAGGCTTCTCGATCACACTCAGCACTGCGTTCTTGTTGATCGAAAAGAATCGGCAGTGGCGTTCAACTTGTGCGGGGTCCTGGGCGCAGAGCTCCTCAAGTACAGCCTACACCAACAGCAGAACACGAAACATTAGACCCATAATCGTTTGCCCAATCCATCGCACGGCGTACCTTCTCGTTGAGGCCCCCAGTTTCAACATCCAGATGGGCGACGTGGTGCTTCATAAGCATATTGAGTAGCTTTTGCGAAGCCTCTCGAACAGGAGCGATTGCGATCCGGCCAGCAATCGATCCTGTTCGATCGCTTGTGTCGATTACAGCGCTGATGATTCTCGTCACGACACCCGGTTTCGATAGCAGTAGCGGAGTCACCGCAACCCACTCGGTGATACAGCGATACGCAGCGCCCATGAGCTCGTCCAGAAAGAATGGTGCTCGGTTTGATCGAATGACAGGCTTGCTGGCAATGATGAAATCGCAACACGCGTTCACGAGATGGACGACGGAGCTGGTCGCGTACTGGAACAGCTCTTCGCAGACGAGGGAGAGGTGGCGGAGACATTCGAAAGCGGTGAACATCACTGGTGCTTTATACCGTGCTGCCTTGCTGACAATCGAACACATGAGCAGCATTGTCACTGGCACTTGGGAGTTCTCGCTGGACACAAGTCCCGTTGACCAGAACGAAGCTTCTTGCTGGATGGCCACGGTGAGCTGCCAGAGCATCATCTGCTGGTTGGTCGGGTCATTCTCGTTCTTGATCGAATTCACGAGAAGCGCCACGACTTGGGAGCTCGTATACTTTGGAAGCGTTGAGTACAAGCCAGTGATACCTGACATGGACGCCTGGACGATCTCCTTCTCTGCTTCCTTGATCAATGCTCGCTAAAAGCAAAATAATCGTTAGGGATTTATGGATACCATTACCACAGCAAATTCTCGTACCGGTAAGTGGGTGTGGAGGGTGAGCAGAGACGCGCACGCTTCGATACACGCACGGCGCAGAAGCACGAGAGGAATTCCACCGATGGATTGTTCTTCAGGACCCATTCGCTCTGCTGCACTACAACATAGAATAACATCACTAGTCAGTCCTCAAACGCCCAGGATAATCACGTGAGAAGAACGTACCGCAAGATGCGCTCAATACCACGATGGAACGACCCCGTGACAACAGCAGAGCCACGAAGTGTGTGGTTGCCGTACGAGCTGAAGATGCGCGACCAGTTGAATACAGCGGCAGCTACGATACGATCGTCTCCCTCCAGCAACGCACTTTGAACAGACATCAAACTGCGAACGGCGTACGACCAGTGGATGCGCTTCGCTCGACCATTCGAAAATCCGGTGACAAGCTTGCCGAGGCATCGCAGTGCTTCGCTTCGACAGGCAGCGTATCGAGGGCTACGACTCAAACAGGCATCGAACAGCCATGGGCCAAGCAATCGGAGGATTGTGTTGACGTCAGGTGGTGAGCGAGAACGACGGGCAGACGAGCTGGTGCCGTTGGTGTTGCGGTAGGGCGCCATCGCACCGTTCTTTCCGGACTCGCCGCGGTCCAGCATCGAAAGGTGCACCGTCTCCCGGTTGCCGAGGGTCGAGTTGAGAGCCCCGAGCACCTGGTCCCACTGCACGACCGGGATCTGCTCGATCCTGGTGAATTCGTCCGCAAGCCGACTGATTCCTTTCTGTTACACGGGCATAGATACACAACGTTAGCCCACATCCCACAACTATTGACGATCGCCCGGTCATCAAGACATACCAAAGCGACAAGATACACGTCCGGATCATTGAAGCCCGTGGGGTGTCCCACTACACGTATGAGTCGGTACCACGCGTACGACACGAGTGACATGTCCATGTCCACACGGGACTGCGTGCGGTTCTCGGCCCACACGATGTCCACGTCCTTGGTGCTTTCGAGCGTCTGCAAGTGGCGCATGAGGCTTTTCGTGAGCGCGAGCGTTACGGCGTTCCATTGCTCGATCACCACGTGGCGGTGGATCCATCGTCGGTAGAACTTCTGCAGCAAATTCCACAGCTCCCCGCGTGGCCCGCACACTGCCAGCGACCGCAAGTAGAGCTCAAACAGGATCCGCACGAGCGCGCCGCACAACTGGTTGCCCAGCACACTGCGCGAGCCGTGGAGAATGCCGTCCGCAGCACCGAGCAGCAGTCGGATCATACGATCCCAGGTCTGTGGCGAGAGCTGCGCGCCACGGCGCTTGGCCACGGCTTCAAAGATCTCGAGCACACGACTGCAGAGCTGCACTTGCTTGGTCACGAGCGCGTTGTCGGTGGTCGCGCGCTCGTCAAAGAGCAGCGTCATCTGGCCCAGCACGTCCTGGATGAAAGCCTGCTCGACCTTCTGCATACACGGTGGGCGGCAGTCCTTGGTCTTGGCGTTGGCATCGACGCCGAGCCACTTCTCGTAGATGCGGATCGCACCGGCAATCACGTCCGCGTCGTCCATCTGCAGCGCGAACGAGTGGCCGATGATCTCCATGGACCAGCGGATGTGGTGACCACTGGGCAGGATCTCGCCAATGTCCACGCCGTCCGTGTTGAGGAAGCCGATGACCATGGAGCAAAGCGTACGCTGGCATTTCTCCGAGAATTTCTACACAAAATACAAGCGCGAGAGCATCAGCAACCGTTGCATATAGTGGACATAGCGACAGCGTATCCACGCGCGTACCTTGAGCACATAAGTGTCGGGCGCGAGCGGCACGAGCTCGCACTTGGAGATCCACTGGAGAAACATTAAACTGTCGCGGGCGTTTGCGTCTCGTACGCCGCGTTCTAGCGCGAGAAAACGGTACTCACGCACAGAGAAGACACTGGGGGTGCGGATGCAGGGGCTCGTGTGGCGTGGGCGTCGCTCTGGCGCTCGTAGCCGTGCGTGGAAGTCGTCGTCGCCGTCTCCGTCGGCGGTGCTTTGGCCCTTTGGAGACTTCCAGGTCAAATAGGGGGGAAACGTAGCCAGCCCACATGGTGGACACTAAGTGCGCACTTTCCGTGCTAAGTACGAACACGTTCAGTTCAGAGCGTGGTATCGTACTTTTCAGAGGCGCAAACCCACCCACATTTGTGAGTTGACTCACGACCAGCTTAGCCTAATTAATGTAAAGTAGTGGATCGTACTTAGTTGGATTGTGTCAGTTCTTGGATTTCCTCCTCTTGCGACTTTCAAAAAGCATTGAAGCGCGCCATCCATCGACGGGATCTGCAACGGAATCCACGCGCTCGTACGGCTCTCTCTGCGCGTCTCCGCGGACGACACGCGACGCCTGCGACGATGAGCGACGGCCATCTCTATCTGGATGATGGGGGCGTGGTGTTTGCGGCCGAAAACCGCAACGCGTGGCACGACCAAGCCCACGGGAGCGTGTTGGTTTTGGCGCCAACTTCCCACAAACTCGTCGAGATCTCGCTGCTTGACGACCACGCGCGTCCCCACGCGAGACAAAATAACGGGAACCAAGTGAACGGCAAGCCTGCTGCGATTGTGCGAAGCAAGTCGGCGCCTGCGCTCGTCATTGACGCGGGTGAAGAGGGAGAGGAACGTGACGATGGGTCGAGACCCAGTGAGGTGGAAGTGCTATACGATTTCTCCTCTCTGTCATCCTCCGGTGGCCGTGCGCTGGACGACACGCCCATCCAGCTCATGCGGCTGTCGCTGGACCGCGAGTTCGTGGCGATCCAAAAGAGTGATGTCGAAGTCCAAGTGCTGCGGTTGTCCACGGGAGAGAGTTACTGGGTTGTGTGTAAACCCAAGGCCGGGAACCGGATCCTGGTCGATGGAGTGTTCTGGAACACGCATGCGTCGTCGCCGCAGAGCTCCCAGGACCTGTTCCTGGTCACCCGACACGGCATCGAGCAGTATCGCGTGTCCCCGAAACGCCGAAGCTGCTCGCTGCACCGGAGTATCGGAGTCTACGTGCACGCGTTCTGGTACGCGGCCTCCCACAGCGTGCTGATCGTGAGCACGGGCTCTCGCGCCAACGAAATCGTGCCGTTCTCGATGCAAGGTCCCAGTGTCGAGAAACTGCCGCGGCTCGTGTTCTCCAGTGCTGTGCGACAGCGTGACCTGTTCTTGGCCTCGCTGTATGGAGAGCTATATGCTGTGTACGGGGACTCGAAAACCACACGGCTGCTGTTGTATCGTGTAACGAGGGACAAGGTGTCGTGCGTGCGCTCGCTCCATCTCATGCTTCCTGCTGACTCGCGCGTGGAATTCTCAGTCGTCGACAATTTGCTCGTGTGCCACAGCGTCGAGTTCAGTGTCTCATTGTTTTTCGACGTGAGATGTGACGCCAACGTCCACGACCCGTTCTCGCACCCGTTACCAGTGTCGCTTGGAGCGCCCGCATCGCGTCAACGCCCGTCATTGTCTCAACGAAAGCCACCGGCCGTGGTTCGATCAGTGTCAGTTCTTGACCCGAGACTAGGCGACAAGGCTCCCCCGCCCGCAGCGGTGAGTATCGCACATTCACTTCTCGATAGCCCCGTTGCATCCGAGAAGAAGCTCCGGTCGTCTCAAAAACAGCCAGCCTCATTGCAGTTGAATCATCAGGATCAAGCCACAATCGACGAGAACGGACGTGTTGTTTCTGCTTGGCGGTTTATCGCTCCGGATCTCGTGCAACGCAGTATCTCCACGCAAGATCCGCTCGTCCGCTCAAGCCACCAAAGCTCTGCGTCCGATCACATTGAGGTTCGTCGTTTCCAGATCAATCTTGAACAAGTCTGCCGATCGTGTGCACAGCACGCTGAGATCTTGCCCTTCCTGCTCCGCCGAGGTGACCAGCAGCTTGCCAAACGCTTGGCATTAGGTATTGTGCGAGAGAGGCTGGAAGAGCAGGTACTGGGTCCAAGTGCTGCGAGTGCTCTCTTGTCGTGTGTGCAAACAGTCTCAGCCCAAGATGTTCGAAGGCGGTATGGCACCGGCGGCAGTACGTCCGAGGAATCAGCGAACGATACAAGCAGTGATGACGAGCTCGGGTGGAGCTATGGCGCACGTGCGGTCGTACCAATCTCGATACAGAAGCGTTTTTTTCGTGGTGACGGCGTCACACCTCTCTTGCGCCCGTCGCGAAATGCCAACGGGCTCTTGCTGGTGCTACAGTCCGATTTTTGGCACTACGTGTGGGAGCCTTTACTCCTTCATCCCTCGGTAAGCTCTCTGTTGCTAACTCGCATAGAGAACGAACGGCCAGTTATCTTACGCTCTTACATTCGAAATGTCTAGCTCGCGTCGAGAAACGTGCTCAACACATATTTGCTCGAGTTTATCCGGCTTCTTCGGCAGTGCCAAGTGCCCGTGGAGACGATAACGTACGTTTCGATGGCAGTGAGACGGGAGGAGGTTCGTCTTTAACGACACCGTTGACGTGTGCAGATATATTTCGCTGGCGAAGGCCTACCTGGAGGCCGGCAAGACGAGCGAGCTGTACCAGACATTGCAGTATCACGTCGTGAGCGACTCTATCGAGCTGGCAGACATCTTGTTGACTTCAAGTAAGCAAGACCGAGCGCTGCGACAGCTCGCGCTCGACATGTACACGCGCATTGGTGCTGTTGCGACCATCGTTCAAGTACTTCTCGACGACGAAGAGGTACAGTAACTGTTTGTTCCCGCTGAGCTTTAGTCGTGACGGCGCTGAGGTTGATATCTCTGTTGCAGGTGAATCAAGCGATTGTAGTGGCCTGGCAAAACATGAAGACTGGATCGTTTGATTCCTCCCATATCCCAGCATCCGCCTTCTTCGATGCGTGTGTGCGGTCAGGTAAGTGCTACGCGCGACTCGTACTGTGTATTGTTGACTGACTGTAATACTGCTACCATCCTCCACCACGACTTTTGCAGTTTCTTCTCTACGTGATACAGCGACTCTCGCCATCCAGCAACGTTTGCAAACACTACTGCTCTTCCTGCGCGTTTGGGACCGGGATTGTCTACAAGGAGACCCATCTCGTCTAGCTCAGAACGCGTCCGAGCAATTTCCCGACGACTTGCTGCCCATTTCGTCGCGCGTGCGATGGCGTCACGCTTTCGGATTCTCTGTTCGTGAAGAAGCGAGTGTCACTTACCAGGAGGCTGCTGAATGATCCGAACGACGGGTGGTCCTCCGCACAAGATGGGGCGATGGCGCCGGGGTGTTCGCGGGCTGTGTGGAGTTCGCGTCGATGTCTGCGAAACCATTTCGTGATTCGGGCCGGTTGCTGTGGGCGTGCTGGAAGGCTGAAGTCGAGGGGACGTGAGGCTCCGGCGATTGTTATCATCACCAACACACTGCGATGAGAGAGGGATGAAGGGAACCGCTGACGCTGTGACGCTACCGCCGTAGAAGACCTTGGTAGGTGACCGAGCGCGGTATTGTGGCTTCTGCGGGTACGTTGTTTCGTGTTCGTCGGAGCTTGCGAGCGTGCCGGCTGCCATCGCACGTGATGTATGAAGCAGTTGGGAGATGATTGACGTGCTCGTCATTTTGCAGTTCTTCGACGGAGAAGTCGACTTGCCAAACAGGTTTCCCCGACGATTGTACAGTGGTGTCTGTGCGTGAATTGGCTCTCGCTCTTCGTCTTCTTTGATGGCCTCGAATGACGTCGTCAGAAGACCGTTTGTCTGCGAAGATCCTGTGTTGCGCTTGGCGTTGGCTGCTGGGTTGTGGGCGTGCATCGCCAGCGCGATACGCTGCAGGCAGCGCAAGAATTCACGAAAGTTCAAGTCGAGAGCATCGCGTCGAGCGCGGTTCGAGAAGCTGATGTCGAGCTTGGCGGCGTAGAATTCACGAATGAGCTCCTGAAGGTGATGAAGGACGAGGGTGAGACAAGATATCGAAGCGAGGTTTGTCAAAAGAACTGACCATGAGACTGATCGGCTGAATGATGTTGCTTCCCGATAGCGGTGGCGGAGTGAAGGGCTCCCCGTCTCGTTCTGCCGACTCGCGAATGATCTCTATGGTGGCAAGGCCAAGAAAAGGATGAGCAGCAGCACAGTGGAAGAGCAGTGACGGCATCATACGTACTGAAGGCGCGTGCGAAGCGGAGGAACGTCTTCATGTCTAACGTGAAGTTGGTATCAACGTCCGACAAGCTCCGCGCCCCGAAGTGAACGAAGATTTGGCGAAGTCGCCACATGTACTCGCGCATCAGTTTGAGCACGTGGTCCTGGGAGATATCGGGGGCGATGTTTTGCGCGGGGATACAGTTTGCCTTGGCGACAACATGGGTCTTCATCAAGTCTTCCAAGTGATCTGCATCGAGCGTTTCCTATACGAGCCAGCAAGTTTTGATCAAGGTGTGAATCAACCAAAGGCAAGTTCTACAAGTCAAGAAAGAGACGTCGCAGCGACGATACCTCCGAAATTGTGCGGCTGAAGATGAGCTCACAGGCGAGCAGCCACTGGGCGAACGTCATACCTGCAGTTCGAGTTCCTCGTGGTGACAGTGACGAGTATCGTGGACTTCGTGGCGACATTCTGGGTGTGTCAAGCTCCGCGACGTGCGGTTGGCTGCCTGTTGCTCGGGCGTAGACGCTGCCGATGTCCGGATCCGTCAGTGGTGGAGATGGAAGAGTGTGCAGGTCGCAGTCCTTGACGAACTTGAAGAAGTTGGAGCGCGTCATCGATTCCAGATTCGTCACGTCGCCCAGCATCGCGTAGAACACGAACTGCTTCCGCAGCGTTGAGTTCAGCTTCAGGTGGTCAAAGCGAGCGTCTTCTCGATAGCTGTGAGCGCCAGAATCGTCGCCCCAACCGGGGACCAATCCTGAGTTGTTGGGACTCGGTGGCGGGTTCTCGTGGCCGCTAGGTGGCTGATGGATAGCCAGCTCCATCATCTCAGCATATTCCGGTGATTTCTACGCAAGACACACGCATCGAAACAGTTAGCATCAAGGACCAGAGGTTGTGATCCCAGCTCACGAATCTCACCTTGACGTGTGTGGGTGGTGTCATCAACAGCGAGTCCAGCACGTGGACTTCTCGGCCCGACTGCTCCAGATTGTACCGGAACAAGACCGGATCCTCCAACCCGCAGTACGTGATCAAGTTGCGCAGACACTCGTACACGTGCTGCTCGTTCTCGTAGGTCGCGACAAGTGTTTCGCAGATCTTGGTGAGTGCATTGGTCTGGCTCGTGTCCGTGAGCAGCTCCTTCTTCATCCGCGTCACCTCATTCTTGAGCACATCGACCTCGATCCTCGTCGTCTGGAGCTTGGCGGTGAGGTTTGCGCGATGCAACACTGACAGCGATTGTGATGGATCTTGTAGCGTTGACTGAAGCTCCTGTAGCTTCTCGTCCAGTGAGAGCAGACGCAGCGTCTTGGCAGCGACTTCCTGTTCCACTTTGCGATTTTCGCCACGGATCGTGGCCACAAACGCGTCGAGCGTGATCTCTCCCTTGCGTGAGTGTTGCTTCGGTGCCTCCTGCTCTCGTGTTCGCTGGCTGCGTCGGGACCGTCGTTCGCGCTCGGTGGCTGCCACCTCTGTCGCTGCTACAGCTTCCTGAATCACCTGCTTGAGCAGTCGAGCGCTGGGCTCTTTTGCCTGTTCCACGAGTGTGAGGACATCAATGGCGACAAGAATACCGTCACTGTCTGTGTCCAAGATCGTGAAGCTTCGTACGACTTCGAGCTCGTTTGCGGCCTCGACAACAAGTCGGTGATACGCGCGAGTCTGCAGATACTCGCTGAGCGAAAGCAGCCCATCGCCGTTCAAGTCGCACTTCTCGAACAATTCCTGGACTTCCCACTCGGACATCGACGGGAAGTCGTCACGAAAGAGTTTCTTGGCGTGGGAGGCCGAGAGCGACCGCGTTTTGTTTACATTCGGGTTGAAGAGCGCGAACTTCCGGTGCAACAACTCGATCTCGTCGGTGCTCAGCACGGTTTCCGTCTCCACTGAATGGGGACTGATGCCGATGGTCAGTCGCCGTGGGGAAGATGGGGTCGCGGGGTGGTCATCGCCACGACTGTCTGCTAACGCCGGTGCTACCGGTAAGGGTGTGTGTGGCTCCATGAACTCGTCGTTCTCACTGGCAAAACCCTCTCCAAGCCGTCAGAGATCGACGTGTGTCGACGTCCAAGACAAGCGATATGCAGCGAGCTCCAACGTGGTAGGTACTATATACAGCAGCATCTATTTCCGAGAAGCGCGCGGCTCCATTCGTCCGCGCTCTTCTTCTAATCCTTTCTACGCATCTTTCCATAGCTGCACGAGCGTCTCGAGTGCGAGTCCGTTGTATGAGCCAGCACACAACCCGATGATGGCACACAGCGACGCGATCATACCGGCGACTTCTTTCTGGTACTCGCTACAGACACTCGGCGCGAGGATCATGGCACTGGTCGCAACGTAGCCGGTGAAGAGGCCAAGGCAAAGCGTTGTGACGATGATCACGAGATCCGAGAAAGGCCGCAGTAGCGCTGCGAGGAAGAACGGGACGAAGGCGAGTTGAAGCGCCCACGGAAGATGCAGCGTCGTGATGTCAAAGTACATGATGCGCATGGGCAGGTTCTTACCAAGCAGATCGCCGAGGTTGAAGCAGCCGACCAAGATGATGGAGAACCAGTCGCCAAGATTCCAGGAAGTGGATGGAATCGCCGAGATGATGCCCGGAAAGCACGACAAGCACACGAAGTACGACAGGAACAGCGTGAAGAAGGGCTTGGCGGCGACCCGGAAGACGTCGAGAAGAGCAACCGAGGAAGAGGATGGAGAGAACGACTGCTCATGGAGCAACGGCAGTGAGAGTGGTGGTGGCGAGCGCGGCTTTTCCAGGTCTTCAATCTCATCAAACGGCTCGCCGTCTTCGTCATCCATGAGATCGGCTTCCGTTGACCGAGCGAGTGAGTTCTCTCGGGCCACGCGCTCGATGGTGCTGGCCTCCGAGTCCCATTCGATGGAGCTGCGCTGCATGAGCAGTGGACTTCGCTCCGTCGCAGTCGCCGATGGAAAGCGGAAGACGCGTCGAGGGGAGCCGGTCATGGGCGTCGCCACCGGCGAAAACACTGGCGATGCGAACGGCGCTTCGTCCTGGAGCACGACGTACTCGTTCAGCATGGGCTGTGCGTACGCAGTGTACTTCATCGCGACGAACAAGACCCACGTCATGACGACCATCCAGAAGGCCACACCGAAGAACACGCCCATGGACAGCTTTGCGTTGTAGAGCTGCGCGTCGGCCGTCAGGTCCGTGGGCGAGTTCTTGCTCTCAAAATACCACTTGAAGGCCAGGCGGAACGCGAACAGCAGCATGGCCCCAAAGCCCTTGCCGCCGTCCAGCGCCTGCATGAAGATCGGGCCGAAGACACCGCCCAGCCCGTACATGGTCGACTGCAGCACGGACGAGCTAATGGTGGAGCCCATGAGCGCGACGATCGTGAGCGTGTAGGCGACGTGGCGGTTGAGACTCGACATGTTGACCAGCGGCAGCACCACGACAAACACCAAGTACACGGCCAGCGATCCATGGACACGCGGCTCAAGTGGCAGCTGGCGACCAGCGAGCACCATGTACAGACTGATCACCAGCAGCGACGACATGTTGACCACGGGGAACACAAAGCCCACGCGCTCGCTCGGGTATTTCTGCGTGAAGAAGTCGAGACACAGCGTGATGGCCGACCACATGGCGATGCTGGCCGCGCCTGCGAAGAAGAACGCGCCGTACGTCACCACGAAGCCCAGGCTCCACGCGCTATCATCGTCACTGGTGGCACTGTCATCTCGGTCGTCGACGGTCGCATCTTCGGGCACAAACGCCAAGGCAAACGGCTTGGACGTGGACGCCGCGCCAGAGCCACTCACGCCGCTCTCGTCGCCGTTGGCGTGCTCCAGATCCAGCGTGAGATTCGCTCGGCGCTTGCGTGCGCTCGCGCGGCCCTTGGCGTCCACAGGCGAGCTCATCTATACGTACGGACTGGAAGTTGCAACTCCCGTGTTTGGTGGACGGGCGTTGTATCTTTTCGCGCCGACAGGACAGCCAAAATGCAAGTGGGTTAGCTAGCGTGGTCCACAGGGGATTGTTATGTCCACCACATAATATTCGGTACTACGTAGTGGGTTTCTAACTAGTTTCTAACGTACACACAAATGTTAAGAACGGACTCCATGCTGTCCGACTGATGACTTTACACCACGAAGGCGTGGACAATAATGCCGGTGGAGACGCCGAAGATGGAGAAGCCGCCGTCTCCGGGAGCGAACGGCGGCGCCGCGATGCCGTTTTCATGGGCGGAGAGTTTCATGGAGACCATTGGAAAGTACGGGCGCAATTCTGAGCGCCATCTCTACGGTGAGGCCGTTTTCCCGATCTGCTAAAGTGGCCTACTTCGCCAGAAATGGATCGCTCATGGAAGTTGCTGCTGCTTGTGTGTGTGTGTGTGTGTGTGTGTGGATCAGTGTACGGCATCAGCGTGTCGCGGTGTGCGGTTTGTCGCCAGCGGCTGAGCGAAGACGCGAAGAACTGCGAGCATTGCGGCCAGGAAGTGTCGACCAAGTCCCGTACGTCGCTGGATTTCTATGGGGTTTCTATGCTAACGATTGAATGCGCTGACGGTGTGGACTCTGTGGATGACTGAATATCTGTGGATGTATATAGAAGCGTGTACGGGCTGCAAGGCGCCCGCACCCGGGATCTGGTGCTACGAGTGCGACTTGTATTTCTGCGAGCCCTGCCACCGCAAGCCCCACGGCTTAGTACTGGGCGGCGACAAGCAGGCCAAACACCACTGCTACGCCGTGGACGGATCCAGTGGCACGCTGCTGCGGTACGGATCGTTCTCTGACACGATGCTGGCGACGATGAAGGCAGCGCGGCGCGCGCAGATGAAGCTGCGCCAGGACAACTCAGTACCAGCATCATCAGCATCAGCAGCAGCATCAGTAACAGCGTCGAGTAGTGAAGCCAAGCCGACGGATCCGAGTCCCCACGCAACGTTCAAGACGGAGAGAATGCGAGCGGAAGAGAAGACGGCGTGCGAGAAGAAGCTCACGGCCAAGGGGACGACGCCGATGGCGAACAGGTTCCCTCTCCCACCAGGGGCGTCGGCAGCGTCAGTGGACGCAGCTCTCGATGCGTATCGCGAGTCACGGAAACGCAAGGCGCCAACGGTGGATCTAACCACGACACCATCCCCGGAGCACCCGCAGCGGCGCCAGCATCCCCCGCCTGCGCCTCAACGAGCCGTTGGGCAGCCGCCGTTGAGGAGCACAGGCCACGCTGGGTCAGCGGAGGGCGACGGCAGGTCGCTGTACGACAAGCTCAAGCACCAGTTCGCGGCACCCAGCTCGGACCGCCGGATAAAGAGCGAGGCTGGCGCTGCCGTGGCCGCTGCCGCCGCGATTGCCCTGCGCTCGCAACAGACACAGTCCACACCACTCTCACGCCCGACGGTTGCTTCCACGACGCCATCAGTGGCTCCTTCTCCGACAGCGCACACCTCCACCCCCAGCCAGATTCTGACCATGAGCGCGCCCCCGCCTCGCTCCATCAGCGCGGCATCCACACCGACAGCTAGCGCTATCGGCCAAGCCAACCGCGAGCTGGAAGAAGCGTTGACGCGCCCCATCGAGCCACCACCGGCTCTACTGGCACACCCGCAGCTATCTCCGCCCCACAGCTTCGGCCTCGCGCCGTTGTCGACCGGCAGCCGATCCGCCAGTCCCACCAACAACGGTCTGGGCGGTGGCAGCGTCCAGCCGCTGTCGTCGGCGGCACTCTCTGGCGACCCCCTCGAAGCCGCCGTCGTGGAAGGCTACGACCGCCTGAACAAGTACGTGGCCAGCATCGAAGACAAGCTCAAGCATCTGAGCGAGATCGTGGTGCGCATGTCGGCCCAGAACGTCGCGCACGCGGCCCAGATCAGCGAGCGCATGCGCCAGTACCGCACGATGCTGGTCGCGGGCGAAGAGCAGCGGTACCAGGCGCTGGCCAAGGTCATTCTGTTCTCGAGCGACCTGCGGGCGTTTGCCTCGAGCCTCGCGACGCAGCAGCTCGGCGACATCCCGCAAGTGCTCACGAGCTGCCATGTCAAGTGCGCGACGCTGGCGCACGCGATCGAGGAGCTCAAGAACCAGCAGCAGCAGCTGCGCGCCACGATCGACGCGGCCGTGAACAGCGGCGACGTGACGCAGCTGCTCGGGCTGCAGTCGTTCAGCGAGCAGATCCAGACCATCGACGCCGCCATCCAGCAGACGCGGAAAGACCGCGACGGGCAGTTCCAGCTCATGTACCAGTTCAGTAAGCGGCTGCGCGACGCCGTCCGTGTCCAGCACATCGCCGTGAAGACGTCGGGCCAAAGACCGCCAGCATAGACACTCCACCAATCCATCCAACTAGCGCAACGTCCGATCCATTCAGGTGTCTACCAGTAGCATCATCGCTAAGTCTACAAAAGCAGGGAGTCCACACGACTACTAATATCTGGGCCTATCTGTTGGAGGAGAAATGGATGAGTAGCATGGCTCTCTTGTTGGCCTGTAGAAACGTGTGAACAACAGCACCTATCAAAGGCTCATACCTGATACTACGTAGTATCCTACTAGACTGTGCCTCCTGATTGAGTTTCTAGGGTGGTGGTGAGGAGGGTTCTTTGTGCGAATGGGTGATGTTGAAAAACATCAGAGTGGAGATTGTGAACTCAGTGCACTAGCACGCCGTCACTAGGACAGACGCACCAACACACAAAGACACGAGACGAACACACACGCCCCGAGAG
>JAADXI010000390.1:0-23446 GCA_023337615.1 Pythium brachiatum | reverse complement strand
GGTCGCGGACAACGTGCTGCCAGCGTCCGCTGTGAACATTGGCCAGGATGCCGAGCCACAGTATCGTATGAAGATCGCGTACCGCAAGGAGGGCGACGATGCGTCGGAGGACAAGAACCAGGAGCAGTTCGGTCTGTGGGGTGCTGGCTGGGGTCTGGGCTGGCGCTACCCGCTGGGCTACTGGAACACGGTCGGCTTCGGTCTGTACGGCGGCGGCTGCGGCCTGGGCTTCCCACTGGGCGGCTTCTACTACTGCTAGGCTCGTAGCATGACAGCAGTCCGTTGGTGTGACGTGTGGAATTCCCAAAGCAAAGTTAATGGAAAATGTGTGAGTGTTTAGTGTTTAGGACTCTTGTGCGCACTATCACCTCCGTTGACTCGCAATCTGGAGCATAGATTGCGTACCCGAGTGCAAACTCGGCTACTACTGCAGCGGTAGGTGGGGTGGCAAGAGTGGCGTCCAAGTCCTCTCGGTCGTAGCATGAGTCGCGTGGTTCGCCGCATTGTTCCATGAAAAGGCTGGAGACTGGTGTTCCGAGGAGACACGGACTCCTTAGATGCCAGCGTTCGCCAGAGCAACCCAGCCGAACGAATCCTGCGACCGATAACATGGTGGGTGCGGTATCTGGATGCAAACCGTAGCTCAACATGTGTCCACTGCACTACGTAGACTAGGTATTGTTTCCCGAAGCTGCTTGCAGTCACAGGCGGTGCATTGATGGACGTGTGATTTATCGCTATGTTCACGGTTCTTCTATCCTCTCAGGGCTGAGCTGGTGCCTCCAGTGGCGCACCCAGTCGCTCGAGCGCCGTCTTGGCGTCTTCCAGACCGTTCTTCCACGCGAACTGGTAGTACTGCACCGCCTTCTCCTTGTTCTGGGGCACGCCCCCGCCGTTCTCGTACAGCTGCGCGAGACACAGCTGCGCCTGAGGCACGCCAGCCTCCGAGGCCAAGAAGAAAAGCTCCGCGGCCTTGGCTTGGCTCTGAGCAACGCCCTTACCCAGCATGTAGCAAGCCCCTAAGTCGAACTGCGCCAGTGCGTGGCCACTCTCCGCCGCAAGACGCAAGTGCGACGCCGCCTTCTCTGCGTTCTGAGCAACGCCACGACCGTTCAGGTACGCGTTACCCAGTGCGCGGTGGGCATCAGCCATGCCCTTCTTGGCAGCGACCGTGAAGAACTCGATGGCCTTGGTTTCGTCCTGAGGCACGTGGACGCCGTACGCGTACATGTATCCGAGGTCGTAACTGGCAGCGACGTGGCCTTTCTCGGCCGCACGCGACCAATACGTGAACGCGCGCTCGAGGTCTTGCGTGGTCTGCGAGCTGCCGTGGAAGTAGAGCTTGCCGACTTCGTGGCAACTGCCTTCGTGGCCGGCGTCCGCTGCCTTCTGAAGGAATTCCACTGCGAGCTTCTCGTTCTGCGGGATGTCCGCGTGGCCCAGCAGATACAGATTGCCCAGCGCACTCAGCGCCTTCACCTGGCCCTTCTCCGCTGCGTTTGTCCAGTGGAGAACCGCGTACTGGACCGACGCGTTGGCGGTTTTGCCCAGCAAATGCTGCACGCCCAGAGCGAACTCCGCGTCCGCGTCGCGTGGAGACGCCGTGGAAGACGCCGCACACAGCAGCGGAGACACACGCGACGCAGGCGTCCACTGCGTATGCTGGAGGAAGCGCTGGGCGGACGCCACGCGCGCACGCTGCAGGCGACGCAGAGCAGCCAATGCAGTTGTCGCCATTGTGTGTGTGGTGGATCTTCTCCTCGATTTGATTGACGGTTGATGGAGTGACGAGGTCAATCAAACGTTGGTTTGGTTTACGGTAAATAACGCTGGTGATGAATATACGATAATCTGGGATCACCCACTCGGCAAATATACGGTAAACGCTGGAGGAAACGCCACCAACAACAAGTAAATCTGGAGGACGCGGCGCCGATATGACCAAGCCGCGCGACATCCTCAAGGTGCGTACATGGCGTTTCTGATCGATGGAGTTGTATGCATGTATAGCTAAGATCAAAGCGCATCCGACTGATGTCCTTTGATTGCGTGGTCTGTGACGGATGCAGGGAAAAGTCAAGCGCCTTCTGCGTGAGCAGGAAGACATGGGGCAACTGTGTGACCCCGCCGTGGACAACTGCGGTACGATTCCTACGAATAAGGAAACATCGATTTCAACAGCGATTGATTGATGTTGGCGCAGTCTCGGCTCTGGAAGCGTTCGTCCATGACATCGGCCGCCGTCTCAAGAGCCAAGCGGAGACCACAGGCGTGCCCACGATCACACCCGTTGAGCTGTACGTCCACTGGCTGCGTGGTGATTGATGATAGGGACCACCAGCAGTTGATGTGAGTCTACTATCATAGGAAACGATGCGTTCTGTCGAGTCCAGACCTTGCATTTCTCCACGACAAAGTCCAAGCGATCGATGAGAGTGACGCCAAGTACCACAAACCACAGAGCACGCGGAAACGGAAAGCAGAGCCTGCAGCAACGACAGATAGCAAAGCCAAGAAGCCACAGACTACCATGTCCAAACGAAAAGCTACAGCTGAAGACACTAGTAGTCCAAGTGAGACCACGCAATCAACAGAGCCGCAGACCAAGGGCCGGACCCCAAGGGCAGCGTCGAAAGCAACAACACAATCCACAGCAGTGGAGGCAGCATCACTGACAGCAGTGGAGATCGAGGAGGACGACAACTATGACAGCAGTGACAGTGACTGATGCTCTGGTGGTTGATTAAATTCGGTCTTATAAACGAAAGATATTGATCGTCTCACGTGTACGGTAGTGTCTATGGATCTACTGTCCTTCTAGCAAGCTCTGCCACGTTGGACCGAGCAGCGAGTCGCGCGACGACGTTCTCCGGATGGAAGACCCACCACCCAATGCAGGAGCGCCTTGGGACTCCTCACCATTCGCCGGCGAGAAGAAGTACTTGTGCATTCGTGCGACAACGTCATCCGCAGACTTCTGCTGGAGCACGAACGACAAGTTCAAATCCTCAGCCGACGCACTGAGCAGAAGTACGTCGTAGCCTTCCAGTACATCAAACACTTGGCCCAGCTCCGAAAGCGACTTGCGCAGACGACGGCCGACAATCGACACGACGGAACACGACTCAAAGACCTGGACCTTGGAGTGGGCGTCCAGTTCCTGGAGAAGCCCCTGGAACGGAGAGCCTTCGAGTCCTCCAGGGATGTGGTCCAGCGTCACAGTCACGGAGAACTGCGACGTCGCGATCAAGTCGACGGAGATGCCGAACTTTTCAAACGGAGCAAAGACCTTGGACAGGAAACCGGACGTGCCGCACATGTCAAACGCTGTGATGCTCAGTGTGGTCATGTTGGCACGACGTACGACAGCCAGGATCTTGGGGCTGCTCGTGTCTTCCTCCTCCGATGGCTTAATGGTCGTCTTCTCACCCGTAGGGTCATTCGTGTTGCGGATCTCCACGGGGATCTTGGCGAACTGAGCAGGCTCAATGCATCGCGGGTGGAGAACCTTAGCACCCATCGCGGCCAGCTCCTGGGCCTCACGGTAGTCGAGGCACTTGATCAGTCGCGCGTCGGGCACGTAGCGCGGGTCGCTCGTGAACATACCGTGGACATCCGTCCAGATCTCGTACTTCTTCGCGCTCAGCATGGCCGCGAAGAGCGAGCCCGACGTGTCACTACCTCCACGACCCAGCACACACGTCGCGCCTTCCTTCGTGCTGCCAATGAAGCCCTGAGTGAGAACGACACGTTTGTTCTGGCTGGCAGCCACGGCACTAGCTACGTCCACACGTGGCAGCACCTCCGCCTGCAGGTAACGATCTTCTTCAGACTTGGCTGACGCAGATTCACTGATGATGAGTTTGCGAGCATCCACGCGCTGCACGCTGTCGAGACCGTAGTGGCCCATGATGACCACACCAAGATGTGTGGAAAGCAGTTCACCAAATGCAAGCACACGCGCTTGGATACGAGGCGAGGCCTCTTCCGTGAGCTTCACGCCTTCCAAGATACGTACGAGGTTCTTGAACTCGAGTAGCAGCGGATGAAGCGCCTGTGGGATGGTCGAGTCGATCGCCCCCAACGTCGAGAAGCTGTCGTCACCGAGCACGGAGCGCAGCCACTTGTCCTGCCACCGGTCGAGCTGGTCAAAGCTGCTCACGCCGTCGATCTCCGGGAACAATCCGACCTCGTATGCGAGCGAAAAGTGCTGCAGTACGATGCTCTTGACCAGCTCCACGTGGCTGAGGGCACCGATCTGGTGCTGGCCATGGGCGGCCTGCGCCGTCGCGTTCGTGAGCTTGTTGGTGACCTGCGTCATGGCCGAGATCGTCACCCACACGTGCGTGTTGCCGCTTGCATCGCTCTCCAAGTGCGTGCGGATCTGGTCGCAGATGCAGCGCCAGCGCTGCGCCGTGGACACGCTCGTGCCGCCGAACTTGAGCACGATCCAGTCCGCCATGATGGTCTCTTTTAGATCCTGGAGAAAAAAGACGATTGGTAATAAATGGAGCTGCTCAGCCACTGGTGCTGACGCGCCGTGGATGGAGTGAGGATGATGGACGGAGGAGCTACGCGTGAAGGCGCCAGCGTCGGCAGTGCTGCTGTGTGCGGAGTCGGCGTTCGCGCAAATGGTTTGGCAGCCAGGAGAAAGTGCGACGATTCGCAATCGACTCAGAACCAGACTCAGACAAATTCAGTAACGACAGATGTCACTGACGCGAGGGAATGACAGTCGAAGTCCAGTCGAAGTGAGTCGGTGTTTCTAACGGTTAGGGGGGTCACTCGATTCGAAATTGGAACAAGATGGCTACACTTTCGTTTTCAAAAGGGCAAGATGATGCTGTGGCCTCTGGTGCTTCTTGCTGGATCGCTGGGCACGAAGTGCTTGCTTGCGTGGGGATGCTTGTTTTTCTTAAAACGGTCTTCCGTGGACGTGTTTGTGTGTGGCTGAGTGGCATTTTTCTCTCTTCTCGCGCACGTTGTGGCGGATGCTTGGGACCTTCGAGCGGTACACTTCAACTAGCAGCTTCACTAGACGCGCTGACGCTTCTCCTCAACGACTTGTCCACCAAAGATGTCGAGCATGAGGAAATCGCGCACAATGGGCACGTGGGAGACGACATTGGGGTCGTGTGAGAGCAGCCCCTGCAGTGACGCCTCGAGCTTACTGCGACGCTCTTCTAATGCTGTAGTCTGCGTCACGCGGAACCACGTTTTGGGCGGGAGCTCCCACTGGAACGGGCTTCTCTGGTTACCTCCTTCTTCACATGTCCGTTTGGCTTCCTCCTCGCTTGTTGCTTGCAGCTTTTCTCTCAGTTGCTGATACTGGGACGAGCTGAAGTACTCGTCCAGCGAGTTCGCGAATGCGACGAACTCGGAGAAGCGACGCTCGACTTGGAACTGTCGCTGCGAGTCTCCAGCCATGGAGATCCGCACGCTGTACGTGGTGTAGCCATCTCTGGTTTCACGGTACGCTGGGATGCGAACTGTGAACGCCTTCATGTCCTCCCAGGCCGTCACCGTGGCAGCCCCAGAGCGGCCCGCGGCTCGGGCAGGCATCACAAACTCCGTACAGAAGTCCGGCATCGTCGGCTGGCACACAAACACCAACTCATCGTCGTCATCGTACTCTTCATCCTCATCCGCTTCTCCATCCGTGTCTCCATCGTCATCGAATCTTTGCTGCGCCAGCATATTCGCAGCCACGACCGGCGCGGCAGCTCGCACACTCGACGCGTTGGTGCCTTCATCACCGCTGCTTGAATCCGTCGGTGTGTAGGAGCCGTTATCGCACTCCGGAAGCCGCCCGTGGGAAGCTTCGTCCAGCGCGAGCTCTGCGGACAGCGCCTTGGCACTCGTGCGCTGCGCCTTCTTGCGCTTGTTGCGAGCACGCTTGCTGGTCACGATCGTGCGCTTGTCCATCGTCATTCTGGCTTAGGTGTTGGTTTGGCTTGTGGGGTCTCGAGTCTCTTGGATTGTGAGTCTGGAGTGGCTGCATGGAGTGCCCGGCCTCCTTCTCCACGTCGTCGGATGAGTTCACCAGAAAGGCAGTCCCTCCGGTTTTAAGGGGAAACGTTGAAGATGCGGTCTGTAATTGTTCTCGCGGGAACAGGCTGCCCCATCCAAAAAACCTTACCACACAATCGAGAACAATTTGGGATCCAGACGGGCTGCTGATGATTGGGGGAATCTCGTGCGTCAGGCAGCCTGCGTCACCATCTCATCCACGTCGCACATGCGGACGGGAGTGAATGCATGCGTGCCGTGCCGACGACGGTCTGTTCAGTCGCCCCAAAGATACACTCGTGGCAGGTGCGTTGACCAGCAAGCCACAGCCGCCGGAACGAAAAGGTGCGGTCGAAATGAACGGAAACGGAAATCGAAAAACGGTTCCAGGCTCCGAGAACGGTGCTGTCGTCCGCCGATTTCAATCTCCGTTGGGTTCGGACGCTCTCTGGCGGATTTCGTTTCCATTCTCTGCGAGACGGTGCGTTGCAGAAGATTACGGTGCCGGTGTGACGCGCGTTGGTGAATGAATCCGCCGATGATATCCGGTCCTTCACCCTCAGCTCATTTTCTAGGTACACAGTCTCCAGGCCTGACTTTGTGGACGAGTGTCGAGTCGAGCGACTCGCTCCTACAGAACAGAGTTTTTCATCTCGTTTTCTCCTTTTCCAATGTTTTTCGTTGTCTCGGGTTGAGTTTGAATCTTCTCCACGAGTTCATTCGCTCTCTTGGCGTCAGCTGAGAGGACGCGGCTTGCAGAAATAATCTCCCAGCTGATGATTTTGCTGTTCCCACTTCAACCCAGAACCAAAAATTGCGATCACGACCTGAACCACTATCCCGCATCTTCAGAAACACGTTTACACAGAATGCAGGTCGACGTTTTGCCTTTGTGTAGCCATCTGACACAGCACGATCGAATCTCCTAGATTCCGCACCAATGGCAGCTCTCTCTATCTGCGGTTACTGCTCGCCGCTGAGTCCCCACGGCGCCATCGTCACCAATTCCTCAGCGGCAGTTGGGTGGATCGCCACGCAGTTGTCGAAGTCGGCCTTGGTGGCTCCCATCTTAACGGCCACGCCGAAGCCCTGGAGAATCTCGTCCGCGGCCATGCCGATAATGTGGACGCCCACGACCATCTCGTCTTCGCCCACGCACACGAGCTTCATGGCCGTCATCGGCTTGGACTTCTGCTGGCCGTCGTCGCCGAACTCGTTGATGATGCCGTAGTGCATGTTCACGAAGCGGCTCGAGTACACTTTGACCTTCTCATCGCCAAACTTGGAGCGTGCTTCCGCCTCGGTCAGGCCGACAGTGCCGATTGGTGGGTGGCTGAACACAACGGTCGGGATGTCTTCGTAGGAGATCTTGGCGTCCTTCTTGCCTCCAAAAAGGCGGTCAGACAGACGACGGCCAGCCGCGATTGCCACTGGCGTGAGCGCTGGGGTGCCGCACACATCACCCACCGCGAAGATGTTCTTCTTCGCCGTGGTACGCTGGTACTCATCGATCTTGATGAAGCCGTGTTCGTTGGTCTCAACACCAGCGGCCTCCAGATTCAGGCTGTCGGTAAGCGGGACGCGACCAGCAGCGTAGATCACGGTGTCGAAACCACTGTGCTCGCTACCATCCTTGAGCACCAGTGTCTTCGTGCCATCGGCATTCTTCACCACATTGGACACCAGACTCTGTGGACGCACCTTCACACCGTCCTTCTCCATCGCATCGTGGAGCGTCGTGCGAATCAGCTCATCAAAGCCACGGAGAACACCGTCCTTGCGGCAGAAGATCGTCGTGTCCGAGCCAAGGCCGTGAAGCACGCCGGCAAGTTCCACAGCAATGTAACCAGCGCCAACGACTGCCACTTTCTTCGGCAGTTCCTCCAACTCAAAGAAACCATCCGAGTCGATGCAGTGCTCATTTCCTACAGAAGCGAGCAGTAAAATGTGAGCATCCAGAACTCATCATTCGGACCAGTCATTGCTCCAGCTTACCTGGGATGTCCGGGATCAACGGCTTGCCGCCCACAGCGATCAGCACGTTCTTGGCCAAGATCTCCTTGCCGTCGACTTCAACGTTGCCGTTGCTGTTGAACTTGGCCGCGCCGGTGAAGAGATCGACCTTGGAGTTGTCCAGGTTGCTATTCAACGAAATACGACTCACCTCTTTAGCCAAAATCTCCTCGAAACCCACGCCTTCAATCCATCTTACCGTCCGTAGATGCCGTTGAGACGCAGCACGTACGCATCGCGTCGTTCCTTGAGCTTCTTCCAGTGGAACTGCGTGTCTTCGATCAAATGGCCACCCGTCTTGGACTCGAAGCCGTAGTGGTACAGATCACGGTGCAGGGTGTGCGCCATGTTGGCCGCCAGGTACATGATCTTCTTCGGCACGCAGCCCACGTTCACACACGTGCCGCCCAGACGCGCCTGCTCCACCACAGCGACGCGCGTGTTGCCGTACGTCACGGCGCGGCGCGAGCTCGCCATACCGCCGCTGCCGGCACCGATCACGAGATAGTCATACTCAGCATCGCTCTTCGTCGCTAGAGCGCGCGCAGTCGCCGTAGGACGCAGAGCACTCGTCGCGCGGGCGCGAATCACTCGGGTCAGCATCTGGGTATGTGAGATACTGCAGTCGAAGTGGGGAGCTCCCTGTCAAGATCTGTGTGTCCATTTGTGTATTCTTGAGATCACCTAGGCTACTGAGGTAGTACATGACATATATGTGTCTATTTTTGTAATAAATAGTTCCGAGCCTGGGAGCGCCTTGGGGTGTGGATGCCCTCAATGAGACCGACTCCACACGACCTCGGCCTCAATCTCCTTAGTGGCTGCTAGTCTTCTCACTTCCTACACTTCCTACTTCTAACTCTTATCATTCTCGATACGCGTGTCCATTCATTCACACAGCCAACGCCGTCTCCTTGCTTTTGTCCGACTCGGTTCGAGCCAACGGGGGTGACTGACGATCTCCAGACCCCGAGGCCTTCTTTGGTGCCAACGATGGCACAGTGAGGAGCGACGATGAAGATGCTGACGACGTGACGCTACCGGTGCTTGACTGACGAGACAGCGGTTGGCGTGGCGTACTCGCAGCTGAAAGGCTGAATGGTGACGACACCCCGGCCAGAGCAGCTGCCTGCATTGTGGCCTGCTGGGCATAAAACGCAGCAAAGCCTGCAGCCGCGACACTCAGCAAGTATGCTGGCATGCCCGAGTCGTTCTGTCCTGACGCTGCAGGGCTTGAGGCTTCGCCTGATGCCGCTGGCTTGCCGATCCCAGTCGCCCAGTTCAGCGCCTGCATGTGGAGATGTAGCTCCCGCTCCATCTCGCCAAGCACGATCGCACGGGCCTCTGCCCGCAAGTCGTCCAAACTGCGGAGCCGGGTCTTTTTCTGCATGTGCTGGATCAGATCTTGTCCAGCAGCCGTCGTCACTCGCTTCTCCACACGGCCCTTCACCTCTGCTCGGAATGGAGGGGACGTCTGCTCAAGATACAGGGCCAGCGAGACGCCAAAGTGAGGAAACGTTCCAATCATGCCCATCGGGTTGGACATGGTCGGTAGCGGGTTCGGCTGAATGTGCTTGAAGGACGAGCCGGACCCAGGGGCTGGCTTCAGCGTTGGAGACTTGAACGAAGGCTGCGGGGCAATCAAAATAGGCCCGCCAAGAGGAGACGACATCGGCATGGCCATTGCCAGCGGTGGCATCGTCATCGGCATCAGCTGCGGCGATGGCGTCGCCTTGAGCTGTGGGGACAACGGTGGCCGTGTGTTCAAAGCGTTGTGGGCACGGTCGATTTCGTGCATCTTCGAGCACAGAGCACATATCGGTTCTTTCGATTCGTCGACCTTCTCCGTGGAAATACTTGCTTGCTTGCACGTCGCGTGGTGGAGCAGCATCGCCTTGGCATCGTTACATGGATCCCGACATTTTCCAAGAGGCGCGTCACACCCTCGGCAATGGCGAACGACTCGACGCATGACGTCACAACCAGCGATTGGACAGCTCGGCTCGATGCACTTGGACGAATGGATGAGCAGCCACAACGAGCCAGCAGTCTCAGCAGCCTTCTCTGGTGAAAATTGTGCAGCTTCAGCAAGATATGATCGCTCCGCATCCAGTAGGTTCACCGAACTCGACGACTTCTCCAGAATCCGCTGGATTCTCTCACGAATCGTAGGGATAGGCGTTTCTTCGCTGGGAGGTAGTACCGCTGGTTTTGCTGCTGCGTTCTCTTTTCGCTTACCGGAATCGGTTCGGACAATACCTCGCAATTGGGGACTCCGCGAACTTCGGTGCTGTTGGGCACTACCTGGGCGTGGCTTGCCACGGAGCGTCGGTGATGAACGCTTCACCTCAGGCACACTCGGTCTGTCCTCTGGGTGAGTTGGCAACGGCGAGTCGAAGTCACGAATCGCGTCCAAGAGACTCGACACGTTCGCTCTCTCTTGGTCCGATAGTAGCAGCTGATCCATCTCAGTAGCCCCAGTTGGAGGAGAGGAGATGTGCGCTGCAGTCTGCGCCGGGGATTGATATGCCGATGGCTGGGGAATTTGTTGTGGTGATCTGTCTCCAAAACCTTCAAACGGTGCTCCACTTGCGAGCGATAGAGGAGGTGGCATAGGCCACGAGGCGTCGGATGTGAAGGTTGTTGGGAAGTCGTCGATAGAGAATCCAATCATCTCCGCTTCAGGCGATCGACGCGGGGCAGCCATCCTACAGTCAGACAGTAACGACGTCAGTATCATCATCTTTACGGTGATAGTGAGTGAGAATGCGTACTCGTCCATGTAGTGTGTTTCTGGGGTCGACTCGAACGTGCTGGTGCTGTTAAAATTGGAAAATTCCATCGATGTGGCGGGTGAGGGCGCCGTCGCCACGCTCGAGGTCGTCGAGTCGAATGACTTGTGGCGCTGCACTTTGTTCCATCGCTCAGCGACTGCCTTTTTCCGCTTGGTGGCTGCATCACAGAATTCCAATCAGTCAGTTTGAGCCTACAATTGATTCTTCCCCTCCAAGAACGTACCGAGATGACGACGGTACTCGGTCTCCATACTCGAGAGCGAGGTGAACGACGCCGATGTGTGGAGTGGGCGACGTGATTGCTGGAGCAATTGAATGTGGTTGTTGCCGTTCATCGCCGTCGACTGGTGCGGGAACTGACGCATGTTCGCGTTCTGGTGCTGCTGCTGGAGCTGGAGCACGTAGCCGTAGCCGCCGCCCAGGCCCATCGACTGGCCGCCAATGCCCATTGAGTTGCCAAAAGTCATGTTACCCATGAGTGGCTCTCCACCCAGAGGCTCCCCGTCGGGGATATCGCGTAGCAGATCATCGCCATCGAGATCGTAGAACGAAGCAAACGACGGACACGACGCGGACGATGTGAGCGTGGACTGCTGCGTCTGGTGGATAATTGGAGGCTGGTGGGGAGTGTGAGAATTCATATTGGACGCCTGCGTGGCGCCGTTGTTCAAGTAAAACGGATCAGGCGACAGCTCCATCGGCTCGTCGTGGACTGGCCCAGCGGATGATGACATCGCGTTGCGGCCCATGGACGCCGACGCTTGCGGGCCGTCAGTATAGCGCATGCGCATGAGATCCATCTCCCAGTTAGGCGGCGCGCCGGCATCGCTGGGCGTGTCCGTCCATGCCATTTCGTCAAACATCCAGCGGCTTGGTGGTCGTCCACGGCAGAGTCTGAACCGACGGAATCTCGCGTTCCAGCGGGACGTTGGAGACGGCAGATACACGGATGGAAGCGTGAGATCGTCGGCTTCGCGGTGGTGAGGATCACGCGTCTAGAGATGTGGAGAGGCACGCAGGAGAGACCGACAGAAACGGCGATGGCGTCGTGGTGGTGATGGCGTCCACTTCGACGTGAAGCCGCCAGGTTTCTGAAGTGCGCTTCTCACGGACCATGACGGCGTGCAGAAAAAGAGAGTGCAAACGCACTAGAATCAGGTCGGGTTTGGAATACGGGTTGTGTGTTTTGTGACCCATATTTGGGTGACCCGCCGGTGTTTTGAATAGGAATGTATAGTGTGGGTTTGAGCTTCCGGGTTGATGGGTTTGTCAAACCTGTTGGTACGGTGGCCTGCTGGCTGATCAAGCGATCTCCCCAGTCAAAGGATCTCTGTGTGTTTGGGTGGAAGGAGGAGCAGAAAAGAACAGACGGGGAAGGAATGGAGATGGAGAGCGACAAGGGGAAGGGGAAAGCCTGGAAGCGCCCCTCCCCTAAATGGATTTATACAGGTAGTTGATACGGAGTCTTTGTGAAGAAGAAACCAACTTTATCAGAAACCATGATGTTTGACAGGACTGAGAATCAACAGAGTTGTTCCTGCGACTGCCCCTCTGGCCACCAAGCACCAACAAAGCGGTGCAGGTCTTGAAGTGGCCGTGGCGATCTGCGCGTTTTGGCTGAACCAACAAATTTGCAGCCAAATTCTGTGCACCCGATCACCAACAAAAAAGGAAAAACACAGGGAATTCACACAGGGATCTTGTACGCTCGGGTTCTTTCTTTTCCGCACGCAAGATGCCCACCGCAAAAAAAGTATCCTGGGCTTGTAGCGACGCTGCAAGCCCAGGATACTTTTTTTTTTAGGTCACTGACGCTACAGTAGCGTCAGTGACCTCAGCTGCCCCGGCGAGTCCTGGACTTCACGACCCGCACCGGATCTACGACTGCCCACGGTCGATCGGGTTTGTCTGCGTGGATACAGTCGCGACGCTCCAAGCGACCCAACTGGCGAAAACCAAAAGAAAAAGAAAAGAATCGCGAGTAAAAAGCAACAGTTGGTGTCGCACACTCCATCCACACTCCCACATCTGCCGCTACAAAAGACAAGAACAGAGTGTGAATTAGCGAGTGGCTGGAACGGCGGTACGCCCAGAACACAAGACGTGAGTCAAAGTCACACACAGTATCCGTTTCTGTTCTCGAGAGATCCAGATCTCGAGGGCTGGCTGGATCTCCCATCCATTTCTCAAATCGCTCCAACACCAGCACGGCCGAGATTGCTCACAGTGTCAGCCTCACCACTCGGCCCTTTCGCTGCTCCCATAGTATGGGCCATACAGTACAAAAACAATGCAGAATATCCACGCTGGACTGCTGAAAATGCAAAATGTTGACGCCTCCATGATTGCCTTGCTGACGTCAAACGAAATGGAACAGCACACACACGATGCCATGGACTGAGTCCATGCCTTCGTGGGTGTGTTTTTCATGGCATGATGGAGACGTGGACTCCAGTCTGGAGACCACTGCGCAACTGCTCCTGTCGACCAGCCGATCCAGGTGTACGAGTAAGCCATCTGAAATCGCAGTGTGGGTTCTGGTGGCTTGCGCTTCAGAAACTGAAGCAAGCAGACATGGCTTCGGGTGATGGGCGTCACTGTTGCACTCCTCTTGGTGGTGATGATACAGTAGTAGCTGCATCCATTTGTTGGGCGATTGTTCGTGTGATTACCGCCGAACAGACCGACATCGAGCTTCACGCCAACGTGATTCTGAAGTGGATGAAGGTTGAGATGGGCTGTTTGCTCTCTCATTCTTCTCGCAGTTTTGGTCTCATCTTCAGATTTTGACGTCTCCTCCGTTCTGTTCTCCGTCGTGCCGTTTGGAGCCGGCGCTGAACTCCCTACATTATATGTATAGCTGCGGATCTTTTTCTTTTCACTTCTTCTCTCCTGACTCTCTCATCATCCCTGGTCCATCTTTCGGGTCAAGTCTCCTTTCCATGGCTTGACCTCGAGCTCAATCTGTGCCGGTGATTCGCCGGTGTCACAGAGTCCGCTTCGTGCTGCACCAGAATTGCACTGTAACGCAGCATGTCTTTCATTACAGCTCTCGTTCTTCAAGGTCTCACCACAAGGCGAAATGGTCTTCCACCACCCCAAAGGCCTCAGCGACCTCGACTTGGATGCGTGTCTTTCCCTCGTCGGTAGTGAAGCTGATCTGGCCTTGGAAAACACCGTACGGCTGCACGAAGTCGCTCTCTATGATCAACAGGTGCGTGTGGTCTTCACGGCTTCCACCCGAGGGCGTGAAGCTGAGCTGAATAGACTGTTCAGTCGCTGCTGACGGTGTTGTGGCGATAACCCACTGGTCCTTGAGGGGCGACGAAGGCACGCTGAACTCGACGCCGCGCAGTACGTGCACCCTGCCGTTGATCCAGATCGCGTTTTCCTGTGACTCACCGTCGATGTCGTAGACGTGCTTGCTGAGGTTGATCCCGACGGCGGCGTCTTCCTCAATGACGGGCGCGAGACCGACCTTTGTTGTTACAACCTTGGCTCGGAAGCTTGATGAGGCCCAGTTCCACCGAGTGCACCGCAGCGCTTGGCTTCGAGTCCAATCTACACGTTCGGCGTCAACGTTAAAAGACCTCACTCAGTTGGTCAGGATCACCGGTAACAGCTTACCGATTGCCCCCAAGGCCGACGATGCTCCCAAATCCACGTGCGCATTGCCGAGCTGAAAGGAGCCTTTTACTTGCGAGCCAGCTCCTTTGTGGACGTATGCCGGGCGAAGGATATCGTTCCCCACTGGAAAGAGAAGCGTCAGCGCCTCGTCGCGCTTGAGTCGAAGATCAGCAATAAAAGGACGGCGCTCACCACGATTCGCACCGATCTTCACGGTACAACATGGAAGAACGTGAATGCGACGTCAGCTGCAAGGCAGTACGAGAGCAAATCGCACCATCGTGACGTTGGCTTGGATTTGCCACTCGCTGTTCTGGTTGTCGTAGCAGAACGCAATCTTTTCCAGTGAGATCGATGTAAATGTTGTACACGCCTGGAGACAAGAGTGTTAGCATCATCCCCTGGAAATTACGGTATTCAATAACAAGGAACATCCGCACCTCAGCATCAATCGAAGACGCAGCAAATGTCAGGCCAAGGTCGCCAGGCAATCGTCCCGTGAACTCAAACTTCTCAAACGCTGGCGTCGTCTTGTCCACGACGTAAACAAACGCGTCACTCGCATACCCCAGCTTCACAACGGCAAGGCCAATGAAGTAATCGTCGGTGTTCACAGATGTATAGTGCCAGTACTTTGTCGTGAAGATCGACTGCAAACGCAGCTTCCAGTCTTCATCAACGTGGAATGAAAGATTACCCACAGGCTCCTTCCAACGACCAAACGCATAGCGAGGTCCAGTCTCTTCATATTCGAAAACTCGATCACCCAGCGGGGACTTGTTCAGTAACGTGGCTGGGAAGAACCGCGCATCCGTCCGCTGTGACTCGCGATCTTTCTCCGTCGGCACGAGCGTCGCCACTAGGATCGCCAGCGCCAGCATCAGCAGCACGAGATAGCTCGTCACGGCGCTCGGCTTCGTTGGTGTCGCCATCTTGTCACTCGCAGCACTGCCACGCGGAGGCATCCTCTGACATCCACAGACCCGAAGAGCAATGCTCCTCCCCACCACTGGACCAGCGGAAAGCTTCCGAACATGGTGCCTAACCTCCCCAGGTTCAATGATCGTGCGTTGCCTTTCTCACCTTCTTCAACCTCTGATTGGCTAGACCTTAAATGATGTGTACCACATAGCGCTACCGAGAAAATACCGGTAAACCCAGATACGGACCATCACTCCTGCATTCGTGTGGGCCACCACACCATCATCGGCAATCTCCATTTTCGGGTCGGACAGCACTTGCCGGAAGATGAGTATGTTGCGTGCGTCGAGCGCCTCTGTGCGGGCGCTGTCGCGTGCTGTACGCAGCTCCACGCGTGTGCAGAACCGCCTGCTGAGCAGCGTGGCGTCAGCGCCGCTGCAGCTGCAGCGTGGCGAGGGCTGCACGGCGCTGCAGGTCGGCGAAACGTACCACAACTTCACGCTCAAGCGCAAGCAGCGTGTGCCCGAGTACAACATCGACGCGCTCGAGCTCGAGCACGTGCGTACCAAGGCCAGCTACCTGCACATCGACGCTAAGGACAGCAACAACGTCTTCAGGTACGTCGAAATTCTGGCTGAAATACGTGAAATTGTGGCCGCTGGATCCTAAAAGCTGCATGTCATTTTCTTTCTGTGGTGATCAGCGTCATGTTCCGAACGCCGCCGTATAGCTCGAATGGTATTGCGCATATCCTGGAGCACACTGTGCTGTGCGGCTCGCAGAAGTACCCAGTGCGTGACCCGTTCTTCAACATGATCAAGCGCAGTCTCAACACGTACATGAACGCGCTCACGGCCTCGGACCACACGATGTATCCTTTCTCGACTGTGAATGAGAAGGATTACAAGAACCTACGTTCTGTGTATCTCGACGCCGCGTTCTTCCCACACCTGCATCGTCTGGACTTCCAACAGGAAGGCCACCGCCTGGAGATCGTCGAGGACAAGGGCGGCGAGCTGGAGCTCCAGTATAAGGGCGTTGTGTACAACGAGATGAAGGGCGTCATGTCGGATGCTAACAACCTGTTTGCCACGCGCGTGCAGGAGGCGTTGTTGGACGGCACGATCTACGGCCACGTGAGTGGCGGAGAGCCAGCCAACATCCCCGACCTCACCTACGGCGAGCTGAAGGCCTTCCACGCCAAGCACTACCACCCATCGAACGCGTGTTTCTACTCGTACGGCGATCTGCCACTCACGGACAATCTTCAGTATTTGGACGAGCAGATCCTGAACAAGTTTGACCACCGTGAGGACTCGAGTGCCGTGCGTGTGGACACCACAACACCGTCGTTCAGCATCCGGGCGAAGGACAAGAAGCCGGTGGAGCTGATCGTTGTCGATGGACCGGCGAGCAACATGACGGCGCCAGGTGAGCGAGACCCAAACCTCAAGTTTTGCATGTCCAAGTTCCTCGATGTGTCGTCCACCGACCCATTCCAGTCGTTCGTGTGGCGTATCGTCGGCTACCTGCTGACTAACGGCCCATCGTCGCCGCTGTACAAGGCACTGATCGAATCGGAGCTCGCTCAGGATTTTGCGGTCGGCACGGGTTTCGATACGTCTACGTACTTTTCGACTTTCGGCGTCGGGGTGGAAGGAATTGAAGGCGAGCACGCCATCCCGGAGGTCCAGAAGGCTGTGCAGGAGGCGTACGAGTCGGTTGTGAAGGACGGTTTTGAGAAGGAGCGAGTTGAAGCTCTCCTGCATCAGCTCGAGCTCACGCTTAAGCACATAGTTGGCAACTTTGGCATGAACCTGATGCACGGCGTCAGCTCTGTGTGGACGCACCGAGGCGATCTGATGGAAAACCTCCAGTTGAACCCACTTCTTGAGCAATTGGACCAGGAGCTGAAGAAGAATCCACAGTTTTTCGAGCACTACGTGCGGGACTACTTGCTCCAAAACGAGGAAATGAAGGAAGTGCACGTGCTCATGAAGCCAAAGGAAAGCTACGTCAAGGACCAGGAGATCCGCGAGTCACAGCAGCTCGCTACGCTTCTCATGGAAAAGTCCAACGACGACCTTGACCACATCGCCAAGACCACCAAGAAGCTGGAGGAGTACCAGAAGATGGAGCAGCCTGTGGACCTCTTGCCGACGCTCACGCTCGCCGATATCCCTGTGAAGGGCGACAACGGTGAGGTCATTGACAAGATCTACTTGGGTAGTGGCAGCAACTCGGTGCACACGGAGTTCGTCCAGGTGCCGACCACCAACGAGATCTCGTACATCCGCCTGCTCTGTGACACGTCGTCGCCACGCCTGCCGCTCGAGTACCAGCTCTACATTCCGCTGTTCACCAGCGTCTTCGGGTCGCTCGGAACCTCCCGCCTTCGCTACGACGCGTTGCCGACCGAGATCCAGAACGTCAGCGGCGGCATTTCCTGCTCTGGCCTGACGCAGCCGTCGCTCTTTGATGCGCAGAGCTCCAGTACGCAGTCGCTGTTGCTGGGTACGCTGTGTCTGCCGCACAAGATGGAGCAGACGCTGCAGATTCTGCATGAACTGATGACGGACACGCAGTTCCTGGACCCAGAGAACCTCAAGCAGCTTCGTATCATCCTGCAGATGAGTGCCGCCAACGCCAGCAACGCCATCTCTTCGTCGGGTGCGTCGCTCGCTGGCAAGCGCGCACGCGTCGGCCTCACGGACTCGGCTTTGTACGACGAACTCTACGGCGGTCTGACGCACATTGAGCAGCTCCAGAAGTGGGCTCAGGCTAGCGACGATGAGCTTGTAGAGATCGCGACAATCCTCCAGAACATCGCGCGTGCGGTCTTCACGCCCGACAACATGCGCATCTCGGTCGTGACGGAGGACAAGCTGCGCAGCCAGGTGGAGACGACGTTGAACGAGAAGCTGCTGCGTCCGCTGCAGTCTTTCGCAAGTGGCAGCGCCAGTCTGGACCTCCCATCTCTCGGAGGTCTTCCGTCGCTGTCGCCATCTCCGCGTACGTTCTTCGGCTTCCCTGTGTCGGTGAACTTTGTCGTGGAGTCGCTGCCGTCGGTGTCGTTCGCGCACGCCGACCACGTGCCGCTGTCGGTGCTTTCGCAGATCATGTCGTCGTGCTTCTTGCACCAGCAAGTGCGTGAGAAGGGCGGCGCGTACGGCTCGGGCGTCTCGCAGGGCGAAGGCACGTTCCAGCTGAGCTCGCACTACGACCCGAACACGTTCAAGACGCTGGAGGCGTACGACGAGGCGCTCAAGTGGGCGACGCGCGGTGAGTTCTCGGACCGCGACGTCCAGGAGGCGCTGCTGTCGATCTTCTCGTCCATCGACGCCCCCAAGACGCCGTCCATGAAGGGCAAGATGTCGTTCTTGCGCGGCATCACGAACGAGATGCGACAGCAGCGACGCGAGCAGTACTTGGCGCTGGACAAGCAGCAGCTTGTGGACGTGGCGCAGCATTACTTCGCGGACAAGCCGCCGTCGCACGTGGTGATCGTGGGCAAGGAGAGCGAGACGAAGGAGATGGAGAAGCAGTACTTCGACGTCAAGAAGGCGCTCTAAGAAGTCGATAGAACCAATTTCAAACGGGCGATTTTGGAATTTGTTTGGCTTTGTTTATCAGAGACCTTCGCCCAGGATCCTTCTCATTCTGCTCTTGATACCACATCACACCCTACAGAGAGACACACACACGAACAGCTACACTACAGAACGGAGCAACTCCTGCTCACTACTCGGCGCCAGCGATGGTGCGGCACATGGGGCAGTCGAAGCGCGTGCGGTACCACTCGTTGATGCAGTTCTCGTGGAAGAAGTGGCCGCAGGGCGACAGCGTGAGCTGGTTGCCGTCCAGCTCACGCCACTCGCAGAGACAGATCGGACACGACTCAGTGTCCACGTGCACGTCGCGCGGGTCCACGTACTTGAGCTGGCGCACGGCGCGCACGTGCTGGCACTCGTGGTCCAGCGGGAACTGGAGAAACTCCTTGACCATGAAGCGCGCCGAGTTGATCTCCGTGCACACGTCGAAGTCGCCGTCGCCGGCAATGTACTCGCACAGCGCGACGATGAACGCCTCCAGCGCAGCCGTGCGCTTGGACACGATGGCGGTCTGGTCCTTGAACATCTCAAAGCGTCCGGGGAACTCAAAGTCCTTGAGGTAGTGGCCCACAGTGCCGCAGTTGCCGCAGTTGCGCGCCTTCTTGTGGGCCGCGAGCTTGGCGAGTAGGCGCTTGCGCAGGCGGTAGAACTCCGAGTAGCGCTTGCACACGACCCACTTCTGCTTGTAGTAGTCGCTCGTGATCTCCAAGTGGTACACGTAGTAGTTGCCCGTGGGGCCGCGCACGACCACGGCCTGGCTGGTCATCGTGAGCATCTTCATCGAGTCCTGCTGGATGCGGCGGATGAGCATGCGCTTGGCCTGCGCCGCGTTGCCCGTGCTGGACGCCAGCAGCCGCGTGGACGACTCGGGCACCATGCGCACGGGCACGTCGTTGGGTCCGCACACGGGCTGCGCGTACGGCGCTGGCTGGGCCTGCTGGAGTCCGCGTCGCAGTTGGTCATGCTGGTGCTGCTGCTGCGCCAGCTCCGCGTGCGACGGATACGCCTGCTGGTTGTGGTGGTAGAACGGCGGCAGCGCGCTGCTGGCCTTGCGTTGCTGCGTCACGAGCGCGTGGTTGGGCGACTCGCTGAACATGGAGCCAATGTCGTCGTTGGAGTGCGGCGAATCCTCGAACTCTGAGTCCACCCACACGTCCGTATTCGCGTTCATGATGTCACGCGGGATTTGTTGGCGTTTGCTTTGTTGGTGTGAGTGATTGATTGACGGAGCGGATGGACGGTCAGAAGAACGCGATGATCCTGTTCCGGTTAGTGATGATTTTCGATCTCGATCTCGTTCTCGAGTGGATGATGGAGAGACGGAGTGATGGAGCGAGAGGGCGCAGAGGACGCGGACAACGAGAAGGAAAAGCCAGCGGAAGAACGTGCTGACGTTTTGTTTTCGTTTGCTGTTGCGTTTTTACGGGTGCTCTTCCCGCAAACAGGATATTCGGGACGATAAACAGGATATTCGGAGGACGGTTTGTCTAAAAATACCACACAGACTAGATATTTTCTCAACAGGAGCAACCCTAATCTTGCTCGAAGCAGTGTTCAAGATCTTGCCTTTTTAGGAGTAAACAATTTTTGGGACATCTTCGGGCATTGCATTTGCTCCATATTCTGGGTTTGGACCCAAAGCAAAAATCAACTAGAACTCCTAAAATTCGAGAACAGCATGTGAGAGGACGACTGTATTCTACCTACCCGTTAGGAACATTATGAAAAGTTTGAAACGATAACCGTTAGGAACATAATATGAGCTGGTGTGGTGCTTGTGTGAAGATGGCTACAGTCTCACCAACAGCAACAACCCAAGATGAGACACCGGACGGCTGGGTATTCCTCGCACCCACGTGTGTCATGAGGAGCTCCCAGCAGTGGGTGTCAAGCCCTGCTAATCGCACACCCGCATGACCAACTGGCTAATGTAATGGCCAGCGTTCTGAAATGAGGGCTCAGGTATTTGTCAATCGCGATAGGTGGGTTGCTGGTGACGAGCCGTCCCAGGTGTCGAGCCACCACACCAGGAGATCCGCCGTCGCTACCGCCTACATTGGCTCCGCGTGGGCCGCCATTGCATCTGGCAGTGATGCCACGTTTTCCCAGGGCCATCTGACGCGACTCGCTTCATTGCGTAGCGAGCAGTCCGCGCGAAATAGCGCCATTGCGCGTGCGATTCACGAGCAGAAGAGAGCCATCGTGATCCGCTGGCACTCGTTGCCGCTTCTCGTACTATTGCGCAGCACTGCAACGTCACTCCACCATCAAATTCGCGATTCAGTTGCCGTCCTACAGAAGCACATAGCGCTCAGTGTATTTATTGGCGTGGCACGAGTTCAGTATGCGATGGCGTCGACTTCTTCTTGGTGGCGTTCCAGCGCTGCTCCTGCACGCGCTTGGCGCCGTTGAGACCCACGCTGGGAAAGTGTTGCAGCTCAATGGGTGGCATGATTGCTCGATGGATATTGGCGATGGTGCAGTCGTGAATGTGACGGCGCAGTGCGCGACGGTGACGATGCCGCTGTGCCACAACGAGGTCTGCAGCGACTTCCAGGGCCGCACAGTGGAGCTGTTCGTGAAGCGCATCCCAGCGAACAGCAACACGAGCACACGGAACCTGTGGCTGTTTCCCGATCACCCGTTCGCGATGTCCGTGGCTGGCGGTACGTCGAGCCGTCGATTGATTTTGACGCAAGCGAGATGGATTATTTAACTCATTGATGTTTGCTTTGATGCAGTGGAGCGGCAAATGGTGCTGTTGCATCAACAACTCCAGGGCGATGTAAGCGTTTATCTCATGGATCAGCGAGGCACCGGCCGTAGCACGTTGTTCGACTGCGACGCGTCCCAAGCGACATCGAAAGCCAGCTCTCAGGGCCTGATCGTCGCCGCCAGCGAGGTCGAAGCCTGTGCTGGGGCGTTGATTTCGACGTTTGGCGTGAACTTCGCCAAGGCTTTTTCTCTCACAAGCGCAGCGCGTGATGTTGTCACCTTCATCTCGTATTTCCAGGCTAGAACCAAGGTGTTTTTGTACGGCGTGGGCTTCGGCACGCATCTCACGCAGCGCATCATGCATTTCCCAAGCGACGAGATCAACGGCTTTGTGTTTGACAGCCCCGCGACCACCGCAGGCGGCAAGAAGAAGGAGTTTCCGTACCGAACGCGAGCGGATAAAGACTTTGGCGAGGTCGGCAAGGCGTTCTTAACACTGTGTGATGAGGACCTGGCGTGCTCGCAGCGATTCAACGGCAAGGGCCTCGCGTCTGTGCTTCAAGATGTCCTCGATCGGATCGATCTCAGCTCGCCGTCGTGTCCGACCGTCGCCTCACAGCTTCGCAGTTTGAACATCACCAGCACAGCAGAGTCATCTTCGTTCGGACTGAGACGGCTGCTGGCCATTATGATGCAGGAGCTCAAGCTGCGATCGCTGATTCCCAGTTTGATTTTCCGGTTGAATCGCTGCTCCGACAATGATGCCGCGGTGCTGAGCAAGTTTATCAGCCGGCTACAAGCTCTTGCTAGCAAGCAACTCGTGGCATTTGCCAACGCCAGCAGCGCCGGTGCCTCGCTGCTCGTGTACGACCTCATCCAGTTCTCGGAGCTGTGGGAAACGCCCTCACCAAGCGGAACGGAGCTGTTGTCGCGGTTTAACAAGACGCTTTTAAGCCAGGGCGTCGTGTCCACAGAGCTGGAGCGGTACTGCGCGTTCACCCAAGACACGACAAGCGCCTGCAACGCCTACACATCGACGCGCGGCTCGTTGCTGAGCTACAGCCACGACGAGTTCTGGAACGTGGCGGCGCCAATCCACGACCAAGCCAGTGTGCTGCTGCTTAGCAGTCGCTATGATGGCGAGACACCTTTGGACTACGCGCAGATTCTGTGTGGGGCCATGAGTGGCGACAGCAAGGAGCAGATCACCTTCACGTCGTCCACACACAACGTGCTCGCCAACACGCCGCTGCTGTCCAGTGTGGAAGATCGGTCTCTCGACGCGACGCCGTCCTGCGCGCAGAGCATTCTCTCGTCGTTTGTGGACAACGACGGCGATCTGAACAGCTACGACGCGAGCTGTGTGTCCACGTTGCCCAGCAAAGTGAGCTTCAACGTATCAGAGACCCTCAGCCTTCAAGTGTTCGGCGTTGCGGACCCTTACAACGGTGTTTTACCAGCTTCTTCCTCGGGAAGCGGCCACAACGAGAGCTCAACGGTCTCCGATCCGTCCTCGGACAGTAGCAGCAAGGTCAAATCGCTCGAGAGCTCCAGGAACCGATACCGTGCAGCGTTCATCGTGATCCTGGTGCTGGCGATCGCGCTCATTGCTGGGATCATGCTGCTGTGGTATCGCGTGCACAAGAAGCAGCAACTGGAGGAAGAAGAGAACCAGCTACGGCGCCTACGCGGCGAAGAGCAGGATGACATGGACTTCCTGAGAGAGCTGTACAACCCATCACCGACCGAGTGGTT
>JAADXI010000389.1:0-23459 GCA_023337615.1 Pythium brachiatum | reverse complement strand
GCTTGGGCTTGTCTGCTTCATTGGTTACTGGCGGCCCGTCCTTGAGCTGGTCGGCGATGAAGTTCTGGTACGCGGATGGATCGTTTTCAGCCATCTTGTCCAGCGTCTTCCACAGCTGCATGGCTTCCTTGCCGAAATCCTTGGGCTCAAGACCCATCTGCTTGGCCATCTCTCGCATCCGCACGTCATTGAGCAGCGGATTGCGGAAACTGTCGGCATCGTCGCCGCTGGTCTTGGCCGGTCGACGGTTGTGGAGGATGCCGTAGTTCATAGGGTCTTGATGCTGTTGGGAAGGCGGACACTGGTGCGTTATCGGAGCTGCTACCCGATCTAGAAGATCAATCAGAGCTAGAGTTTGGTGGTGTGGTTGAGGAAATGTGGAAGATGCGATCCATCTTGCGTGTTGCTTGTGATCGCGAAGAGTCACGTCCTTTCGCGATCATACCCCATAATGAATACATCGAGGAGTGGGGTTGGATGGGTTATTTGATGTGGGAAGTATCGAGTGATGTTGCGTGAATGTGACGTGTGAAAAGTTCTTGTGGCCATTTCCCTTGGTCGTCAATCAGCCAATCGCCGGTAGGGAGAGGTGTTGATGTTGGGGCCAGTGAGTGATGCAATCCGACCAAGGTGTTCGCCGCCATGAAGCTAGGCGTCGACCCACGGTTTACATCATGACAACTACGCCCCGCAAGCTGCTTCTGGTCGGCCACCGCCTTGTGCTTTTTGATGAGGCCCCCCGTCGTCACAACTTGTGACTCACAAGAACTTGGTGACATGTCCGTCGATCAATCATTCGTCTGCAGAAAGCCCCCGACTCTTCGGACAACCTTCGCGTCACATTCCAGTCAAAGTCTCACTTTGAATGATCAATCAAACCGCGCCTGCCAGCATCATTCAGCAATCGCATCTCCCCACCAAAGAGCTCACGACCTGCGCGATGGCCTTTGAACCGAAGCTCGACCGCATCCAGCAGCTCGCGGCGCTGCCGGAGAACAGAACCAAGAACCTCGTGCCTGTGTACCTGGATGCCGTCGCCGATCTCGATACGCCTGTGAGCGTGCTGCTCAAGCTGCGCGAAGGCCAGAAGCACTCGTTCCTCTTCGAGTCCGTGTCGCCGGGCGAGAAGATTTCGCGCTACTCGTTCATCGGCAGTGGTCCATTGAAGGTCATCGCCACGGGCGAAGGCCACGAGTACACTGGTGATCCACTCGTGAACCTGGAGAAGGAGATGAAGCAGTACCGTACGATCGTGCTGCCTGAACTGTCGGTGCCCATGACCGGTGGCGCTGTGGGCTACTGCAGTTTCGACGCGATTCGCCACTTTGAGCCGAAGATCGCGCCGTACATTGACAACCAGAAGGACGTGATGCAGATCCCAGAGAGCATTTACATGTTCTTTGACACGGTCGTGATCTTCGACCACGTGTTCCACTCGCTCAAGATCGTGTCGCACTGCCGATTGGACACGCCAGACCTCACAGCGGCCTACGAAGAAGCCAAGCAGAAGATCCTTAAGGTGCGCGATGCATTGGAGAAGCCGCTGGTGCGTACGTCCAGTGGCTCGCACGCGAATGCGTCGGCTGGCCCACACAAGATCGACCTCGAGGAGGTCTCGAACGTGGGTAAGGACGGCTACATGGGCTTTGTGCACAAGCTCAAGGAGCACATCGTGGACGGTGATATCTTCCAGGCTGTGCCATCGCAGCGTCTGACCATCGACATCCCGAAGGAGGTCAGCGCGTTGGACCTGTACCGTCAGATGCGTGCGCTGAACCCGTCGCCGTACATGTTCTTCCTCGATCTGGGCGATGAGTTCCAGGTCGTGGGTGCCTCGCCCGAGATGCTGGTCAAGGTGAACCACGAGCGTATTGTGGAGACGCACCCGATTGCTGGTACGCGTCACCGTGGCAAGACCGACGAAGAGGATGACGCGCTCGCGGAGAACCTGTTGGCCGACCAGAAGGAGCGTGCCGAACACATCATGCTCGTGGACCTGGGCCGTAACGACGTGGGCCGTGTCGCCAAGCCAGGCACTGTGCGTGTGGATGCTTTGATGAAGATCGAGAAGTACTCGCACGTCATGCACATTGTGTCGGTCGTCAAGGGCGAGTTGCGTGAGGACAAGACCGTGTACGACGCGTACCGCGCGATGTTCCCAGCCGGTACGCTCTCGGGTGCGCCAAAGGTCAAGGCCATGGAGCTGATCTGTTCGCTGGAGACGGAGCGTCGTGGTCTGTACTCGGGCTCGGTGGGCTACTTTTCGTTCAGCGGCTTCCTGGACACGGCCATTGCGATCCGTACGATCGTCGTCAAGGACCACAAGGTGTACTGCCAGGCCGGCGGCGGCATCGTGTACGACTCGGACCCGTTCGACGAGTACATGGAGACGGTCAACAAGCTCGGCTCGGCGGTCCGCACTGTGGAGAAGGTCATCGCCCACAAGGCCTCGCACTAGATCAACAATACAGTACTATGGATACTAGGAGATGGCTACACTTACTGGTAGGATTGTGAAAGGACCATGCTTTGATGTTGTCTTTGATGTTGTCGGTTGATGGTTCCAGTATTTTTCTCGTGCGTTTGTCCAGCCGTCCGCTTTCCGTCAAGTCAGGTCCTGTGGAAAGGGGTAGGGTTCAGAATGCAAGCAAGCGGACGCGTCCGCTCAAAAATCACGAACGAAAACCCAATCACCCACTGCGTTTGCGCTGTTCCAACGGGAGGTTTTGGGCTTTTGCCAAATCCGCCGCGTTGTGTTGATTCCTCCTGCTCTCCGCTTGCTCTCCGCTCCGCTCGACTCTCCTTCTCCTCCCCCCAGCAGTTGGTGTGTCGCCGCCGCTCTGTGCCTCCTGCGGCACACTTTGGATTTTGCTTTCGAGCCCACACACGGTGCCGCGAGGTTACGGCTTTTGCTGCAACTGCCCATTGTTCGCACCCACTTTTGGCATCGGACTGCCCTTGGCTTGAAGGAAACGGGGGCAGCGAAGTGAAGCAAGCGACCCACCCCAGTATCAATAGACGGCGTCATCCCTCTGCTCTGCTCCCCTCCTCTCATCTCTGCTCCGCTGCACCACCACCAGGAGGAGCGGACTCCCCTAGTATCCACATAGAGGAGTCGAGTGCATATGGGACGCGAAGACGACATGGCGGACACTCCGCGGCGCATGAATATGGCGGCACCCGGGGGCAACGCTCGGGGGAAGCGAGGGGATGCGCGTCCCCACATGAGCTCCTCCGCTGCTGCGCCCCCTCCGCCGTCCGGAGGACTCAAGTTCGACCCCACAATGGCCAGTTCCAGCTACACAGGCGACGCGTACGCGACGTATCAGCAGCAACCTTACGTGGCGGAGGACTCTTCTTCCAGTAACTCGAGCAACAAGCGCAAGCGCGTGAAGAAAGACAGGGGAGAGGACGACTGGATGCCTCCTCCTCCTCCTCCGCCTCCACCGTCGATGATGGTCACGGATCCCGTTGCGAATATGCACATGATGCCAACGATCCTCCACCGCTCGAGCGTCTCCAATGTCTCCGCTGTCTCCGTCGCTGCTGCTGCTCCAGCTCCACCAGCGCCTCCACCGTTTGTAGGCGCGTACCCGTCCACCAGCACGACAGTGTTCAACGAGGCGCCGATGGAGATCCGCAGTTTCGCAGAGACGGAGCGAAGACGGCAAGCTTCAAACACCGGAGGAGCTGCTCCTCCCAGCGGAGCGCTGAGCCACCTCGTCCACGCAGTCGAAGACACTGTCCCAGTTCCAGTTTCCAAACCGAGTCGCAGCAGCAGTCAGAACGGCACAGCGCTGTCGTGGACTAGTCGCGGCAGCGGCACCATGTCGGTATTTGACGTGTTCTTCCCTCTCCACCACCGCCACAAATCCACGAGCCACACGACAGTCAGCACCACCAGTGTCTCCACCGTACGAGAGTCCAAGCGGAGACGTCGGAACCAAACTGGAGACGCGAGTAGCAACGTAACCAGCACGCGTTCCAATCGACGGAACGGCACGGTCTCAGTTACTGCTCCAGAGAGCCCAACGCTGGATCTCATGCGGTTCGCAGTCGACTCGTTCAAGCTCATTCCACAAGGGCTCGTGGATCGCATTGACCTCCGGCTACGACCCGACTTTGTGGTCTCGCTGATTGGCAAGCACGTGGACAACTGGGTGAAGCGTGCGGGCTTGGAGGACCAGAACTTTCTCCAGGAGATCACGACGCTGCTGAACGCGTACTACCCGTGCAACTACGCGACGATCCTGGACGACGTGCTCGTGGGCTTTGTGTTCAAGCGGCCCGAGCTCACGCAGCGTATGCTCCAGGTCATGATTGAGCGGCTCCAGAAGACGGGCGAGTCAGCGAGTCCAGCGAAATACCCAGTGATTGAGTCATTTGCGAGGCGCTGTGGGCTGAAAATGGCGTCAGCACGCGACCAGAGACGCCACGACTTGGCTTGCTTGACGGTACTGCGTCTGCTGCTGGAACGCAATACGGAAAAGTACTTGCTGAGTCCTTGGATTGCTTCATGTGCTTCGTGCTGTAGTGAGGACGTGCTGAGTGGACTCTGGGACGCACTGCTGCGGCCGCTGGTCGCGACGGGCAACTTCAAGCCAGCAAGCGACGCGTGGACGATCCGCGAGCCGCTGGATCAAGTGTTTGAGCTGCTGAGAGAAGAAAAACAGCTCACACGGCATAGTGAGAGCGAAATTCCACGGCTTTCGAGGGCGATGATCAAGAAAATCGTCCAAGATGCGTCGTTATCGGAACTGAGGCGCGTGCCAGTGACGTGTGAAGCCTTCGAGATCTTCTTTGGACATGCTGCAAGCCACACGACTCGGTTCACGGAAGACTGGGTGGCGTCCGAAGAGAAGATGAAGTGTTCCAGCGAAGAAGCTGTCGCAAAAGTGATCGCGCTGACGGTGGAGAACTGTGCGCGACTCAGTGTCAAGAAAACGAATTGGTTTGTGCGGCATATTCTGCCTGCAGTGGTGACCAGCGGCGAACTTTGCAGTCGATTGTTGGAAGATATCTACGTCCAGCACGCTGGTTTATTACTGGGCGGTGTCGAGAAGCAGGAGATGGAAGAGCTGCAGCCGCCTGAGGAGAATGACGCGACGATGAGTGGGAAAGATCAAGTAAAACCGTCGCTCGTTGTCGTCGGGAAAGTGTCGCCAAACGAGAAGAACATCGAAGCCGGCGTCATTGCACAACTGCAGCTCCTATTAGAGTTTCTTCGCACCGTGCCAAGTGACCGAGCGCGTGCAGTTGTGACTTTATGGTCGGATCAGTGGTGCCAATCGCACGTGCTTGTGCCGTGGAGCTACGTGTGGGGGATCGTCTCGTGCGCGCTCAGCAACCACGACGATACCACAGCCAGTCTCGTGTCCAGCGTCGATCGGGCGTTTCTAGTGTTTGCAGCTCGCTTCGTGAAGCACTATATCCGTTCGCTGCTCGAGCGGAACCAGGCGGCGCTGTTGTTTGGAAGAACCACGCGGATCGTCAAGGCCGTGCTTCAGTGTTCTTCCTCTGAAGCTTGCAAGGTCTTCTTCACGTCCGTTCTCGATGCCGTAGCAAGCGCCTCGAGCAAATCGGTGGAAGTGAAGAGGATGTGGAGTCTGCTCACGACGGCATTGGCTGACCAATTAGCAGCCAGCAGAGCTATCCACAAGGGGCCTGATGCAAGTCCGACACGCGTGGATACGCTCCCGAATCCCCACCCACGTCGACGAGTCGCGTTCCTAAAGATGCTTCACAGCTTAGCTGCCCAAGACGACTCAGCAGGTCGAGTCGTGCGAGATGAGCTGCTTGTAAGACGAAGGCTCGGCATGGTTCTGGTGGAAATCGTTCGTCAAGGCGACGACATCGAGGCGGAGACAGCTTTGAAAATCCTCTCCACCATCCTACGAGTCAGCACGCCGCCTGCTGCAGTCGAGACTCGCGAGCTTTGTTCAGCGTCCGTCGTCGAGTCGGTCGTGGCGTTTGCGTATCGAGCACGTGCGTCGACCTATCAACGTCAAGCCATCGCGTTTTTGGACAGCGTGTCCTGCTCCGATAGCAAGCGCGCCAAGCTCCTGCTCTGGTCCGTGCTGCGATCCTGTACCAGCTACTGCTGCGGCTGCTCGTCGCACGCTCCTCGACTGGTGTTTGCTGGTGGTGAAGCGTTGGAGCCAGCGTCGTCATTCGCAGATTTGACAAAGCTCGTTCTTCAACGTTCATCTGATGAGCTCGTGTCTCAAGTCGGAGACTTTATCCAGCAGCATATCGTGTCATGTGGTGCGGAGCCTGGACGGTGGAACCACTACCTTGTGCTCGTGTTGGATCGTGTGCTGCACCTCGGCTGGAATCGATTAGCCAGTGCGCCTCGTGTGGTGCACTTGGTGGTCAGTCCGTTTGGCTCAGCCGTGGACACTGTGTGCAGCAAGGCGCTGCAGCTACGTCTTCTCAAGTCGTTGTGTCTGGTACTTTTGAGTGCCACATCTACAAAGAAGACTCCAAAGCTCCACGCAAGCGCGTGGCATCAGGCAGCTCGACTGGTTGCGAGCGAACAGCTCTTGGCAGCGCTCACACGCATCAGCACACAGTGCGCGAACGCAACAACAGCATCCTTGTCGCGATCCGTCGCATTGCTGTGCTCCCAGGTCAAACGATCGCTCGAGTCAAACACCGCTTCGTGAGAGGAGAACTGATCGGTGATAGAATGTAATAAAGAAGCGAAGGTGATGAAGACCACGAGTCCGCTGCACAGCGTCCGGTAAATTGCATAGCGGACCCTAACTAACCGTAAGTACCTTCTACTGTAGACTCACGTGATGCTCCACACGCACGCCCCCGTGCGTACGTTTTGGAAGAACAGTTCAGCTGATGGGAAGCGTGCGCTGATGTCTTCCATCTCGCGCCAGTCCGAGATCTCGAGTCGCCGCACTTCCCGCGCTCGCCACACCGAGATCTTGCTGGGCCCTGCGGCTTTGTAGATGCCGTCAGGGGTGCGTTCACGCTGGAGACGAAGATAGTTCTCGACGATCCACTCGTTGGACGGGTCCACATCGATGGCTCGACGGTACAGAAGCTCAGCGCGGTCTAGATCACCGCGAACGCCCTGCAAGAACACAGCGAAGTTCCCAATCGCCTACACCAGCACAGAGCAATTGTCAGCGTCACGTTTGGATGAGAAGAAGGCTGCCCGTGGTACCGACATTTGGGTTCTTTGGCTCGAGAAACATCGCCCAGCGGAAGAAGCTCAACTCGATCTCTGGAATCGCAGTCTCCAAGTTCCCATTGAGCGCCTTTCGCGCTGTCTCCAAGAGCTCGAGTCCGCGTGTCCACGTTTGTTTGGCCGGGTACCGACACGAAAAGATCAACAACACGGCGAGTCCGATGAGAGCTGGGACGTGGTCCGGTACGAGCTGCAATTATAAAGAGAACACCAAGATCAGCACGGAACTGGGAAGAGCTGAGCGCGAGAGGCAGGTGTCCATACCTTGAGAGCTGCATCGTAGAGACCCAGCGCCGTCTTGTACTACAGCCAGTCAAGACGCGGTTATCGTAAGTGATGAGTACCAAGCACCATCGTCTCACAAGCAAACCTACATCATGATGGATCAAGTGGCGCTGCAGTGCGAAGTGGGTGATGGAATTCAGTTCGCTCGGGTCACTCAGGTCAGCAGGAGCGTGGACGTTGCGATGGAAGAGCAGTGACTGCGTGAGCGTGCGTAGATCGTACGCAGGCAGCCCACACGCCCACATCGCCTTCCGGTACCAGCGCTGCAGCTGCACGACAGCTTGCTGGTCGTTGATACGACTGAAGACACCACGTCGTGGATTGAAGAAACACTTTTCGCCCATTGGAATCCACTCATCGATCGGCTCGTGCACGTCACGATCCCGTAAGCTGTGGGGCTTGGTGACGTACTGCAGCTCGTCATGCTGGCGGCAGTGTATGTACACGATCCGGCCGAGCTCAGAGTCAAAGCACTTGGTGTACGAGGCCAGTGCAAGCCTCTGAACGTGGCGGATCGCGAGTAAGCGGCGTGCATTGGTCTGCGTCAATACGACCAGCGCTCGATATCTACGCTGAGCGTGTTGTTGCGCCTGCTCTTCTCTAGCCGCTCGCGCGGCCTCTCGGTTCGCGATCTCTTCAGCCATCATCTCACGTGTGGGAGGTCTTGTCCCATGGCGAACAATGTGCCCGAGCAGCACACGCAGTGCCTGGAGTTTATCGGCTCGCTGCGTCAATGCCTGAATCACGAACGCGTGCTCAGCCACCACAACACTGATGTTGGCTACAGTCTCAGAAGCTGCAGGGAGCGTGAGCCCAAGCCAGTGCGTGACCTGGAACACGCGATACACAAACGACGTCGTGAACGTGAGCCGCTGCTTGGCTGAGGAGCGGGCTGAGTACGTGAGCAGCGTGAGGTTATGAGAGCGAAGCAGCAACCGCACGAACACTCGATCGCTTCTGTCTCGCGTGGTAGTAATGTCGAAATGGTCGCGAACAGGACCCTGGAAGAGGAGCTGCTCCAAGTCCAAGTAGAAGCCAAGAGACACAGAGCTATCAGTCATATACCCCCACCCTTGGTATGAGGTAGGAGTCTACGTACCCGTCCAAGCGAAGTATCAATTGGGTCGCGATAGATCTGCAGCAAGGTTGGCTTGGGCTCACGCACGGTCTCACATGTAACCACTTCACGTGCTCGTTTGAAGTGGAGACGCTGGACAAGCACCAAGAGCTTCCACCGGTTACGGTGTCGTGCGTGGGCTGGCTTCGTGATCGCCAGTTCTTCCTGAGCCTGCTGCTCCAGCAGCTCCAGCGTCTCTTTCTCCACCACCATCGACCGCCACTGGCTCATACAAGGCTCCAGTATCTCCAACTCGTAGCTCGTGGCTTCACTACTGGCAGCATCGGGTGCAATTGGTGATCGATACAAGCTGACTCGATACCGTTGCGACTCGAACTGATAGGCTCCGGCACACACCAGGCGCCTCCGCTTCTCCAGAATGAGTGCGCGTCTCGCGAGCCAGGCAGCGTTGAGTTGCTTCCAACATCGCAACACACGAAGCCGTTGACGCATCCACTTTTGAAGACGCTCACGCATTCGCTCAAGTAGCTGTGCTTGCTCCAGACGCAAAAGCCGCAATTGGCGTCGCGCTTTAATGAAGAGCTGCGTGCGAACCACACAGCGCTTGAGCTTGAGGTACCCAGTGCGTTGCTTGCGCATCTTGTAGACGCTCTGCATTTTCGCTGCTGCACGGCGTTCGTTCTTGAGCCGTGTGAGCACTTGAATGACCCTACGCCGCGTGACAAGCCGCTTCCAGTTGGCTTGGATGCGCGTCGCAGCACAGTACTGGATCGCCGCCATCTCCATGTACTTGAGCTTCTCTTGCAGTCGCCAGGAATGCACCAGCCTTCGCCACGTCTCGTCCATGCTGGGGGCGCGTAGCAGCCAGTCAAAACACAAGGTATGGATCAGATCAGTGTCGTCTTCTTCGTGGTGGTGGCGGTAAACACGCGTGGCGATCCAGCGTAACGCGGCAGCAAAGCCCTCGTAGATCATCTCATAGTGAGAGCCAGGTGCACGGTGGGTCGTGAAGAGAAATGCAACGTCACCGACTGTGAGGAAGGCTGGTTGGAGGCCGCATTCCCGCAGGAACTTGCTGAATTTGACGCCGTCAATCGCGAACGATACGGGGAATGCGTGGCAGAGCTTGTCAAACAAAGGCCGTAAGAGATCGTTGCCAACGTCGCACGTTCTCCAGTGGTCTCGCCAGTCGATCGTACGGCTCCAAAAGGTAGCTTCGACGGTGGTTTCAATGATGGAATGCGGCACACGGACGCGATGGAAACGGCTTGGATACGGCCAGTAAGACAACGACGAAGCCATGGCCGAGGTACTGAAGTCCAGTGTCGGGTGGACGACAAAACGGAGCACATCGCGCAGCCATCGCGCAGGAGACTGTGGCTGGGAGGGCTTGAGAGGCTTTCTACGGCGGTGCTCGTCGCCTGGAATGGGGAGCAGTGGCTTGACTAGCCAAGCATAGGCGTCTCGCATCGTCAGCAACATCGCCAGTGGACACGATGCATCGCGGATGAAGTGGATCACGAGTCGTTTGAGTCGGCGGTTCTTGGGATCAGTTTGGCGGATCCTAGCAGCCGTGATGTGAAGCACACACTCGTCGTTCTCTACCACGATACGGATCGGAGCCATTTCAGACGCTGTGGCAAGCGCACCAGCCACGTCGTCTAGGAAAGGCGACGTGAGGATGCCCTTGGTGCGTGATTTCACAGCTAATGTAGCGTAAATCGGCTCGAGATATTCTTTCTCCGGATGGAAACGTGCTCGTGGCAGCGATAGAAGCTCCAGCTCTTCAGCGGTTGGCTCGGGACGAAGCCTCTGCTCTGTTTCAGACACGAGATCTTCTTTCAGTGGTGGTGGTTTGCGTTTGTGAGGCGATCCGTCTCCGTACAAGATTGTCGTCGTGTCTTGAAGCTGCTGGAACTGAACAAATGTGCTCCAATCAAGAAGCGTTGTGAGCAAGGCGTTGATGTTGGCTGGAGAGAGCAGTTGGTCCATGGGGTACATGGAAGCTTCAAGTCGTCTAGGCGAATGTGACGCTGGAGAAGGCGGCGGGGGTGGGGTGAGTTGTCTGCAGAGTGACTGAACCAGTGAGCTGTGAAGGTTGGACAGGTCAGAGACCCACGGCAGCCAGCTCTTCTCAGTATCGGAGCGGCGAGACCGACAAACGATCGCCACTGGTACAAGATCGAGTGTGCGTCGCCAGGGCTCTTCCTCAAAGGGAACGGGGATTCCAGCAAGAAAGAACTGGAACGCTTGTGCCGAAGGCAACTCCGCTTGTGGCTTCGTGGATGGGGATCTGCATGCGAGAAGATGCACTCGCAAGTCTGCAAGGCTAGTCGCTGGATCAAAGAGAGCGACGTGCCCAATGGACTTGAGCTTGAGCGAACCTCCATTTCTGTGCGATCCAGATAACGTGACTTCGACGACGTGTAGTGAGAACCGCAATGGAGCAGCTTGCTCGAAGTGTGGCAAGAGATCGCATCGGAGACCAAGAGCTGGTGCAGCGAAGAGCTCCGTTTGAAGAGCTGCCTGGACCACGATACCAAGCGGTACTGTTGCAGTTGCCAATAGAGATGTCATTGATGCCGGCATCACTATTTTCTTTGCCCACGCGCGTGCGTAGTGCACGTCAAGCGACTCAACGTGGTGGGCGTCTTGGTGTGATGGCTGTCGACGGATGCGTGGCTTTTCGCTCACGGCTTCTTGCCATTGGGACGCAGCGTGGCGTCGATCCAGTGCGAGTACAGACATGGCGCTTGTGGCATTGTCTTCGATGCGGTTTGAGTGCGAGCTTTGTGGAATCGCGGCACAAAACAAAAAGAAGCGGCCGTGGTATTTGAGTCCGCACCGCCACGATCGCGATGACAATGGCGTTAGTGCGTTTGATAATACAGCCGTAGCACAGTGATGATTCGCGTGTTTGAGTTGCGTCAGCTGCTGGAGCTTGGACGGAGACACGGACAAAGAGCTCGTCACAAGACTCTTGGATGGCGATGATGCTTGTGCTGGTGGAGAGATTGAGTAGTGGGCACAAAGGAGCACGTACGCTACAATAGCTTCCGCGATGGAGCTCACGCGCGCGAACACTGACACCACGCTCTCACTGGTCATTGCTGTCGGTCTCTTTCTGGATACTGCGAGCACCGGCACGAGCACGTGCTGGAGAACGAAGCGGATCTGTGCGTTTGCCAATGGTTTGCGTCGTGTATCGGATATTGGGCGTCGCAATTTCGCGAGCCGTTTCCACATTTTGCGCCAAATCGTTTCGATATTCGCGAGCAAATCCAGTCGCAGCAGTGGCCAAGGGACATGGTGCAAGACGTTGGTGGCTTCATGCGCCATCGACATGGACAGCAAGACGGTGTGTAGACACGAGACGGCTTCATGGATGAGCTCATGGGGCTGTGATGGAAACCGCGCGAGAGTGAGTAGATCGGCCTGCCGAAGGTGGAGCGCGACGCGCTCGAGGGGCTCAGGCGCCAAGCGACTGAGCAGCTCCACCAGATCTCGTTCGCGGAGCTTCTCGTCTCGCGCCGATGGCTCCTCACACACCGGATCTCCATGCGTTCTCTCAGACATGCATACATCCGTAGCGACGCCAGAAGCGTGCCGTACAGACTCGAGACAGTTGGCAACCGGTGTGCACTGCGTGCTATTTTAGTATCCTCGGCATTTCCGTCATCTCTTCAAACTCCGTGATCATACGATCCTTTGGTAGCCGAATCACTCCATCTATCCCGCGTGTGATGTCTCATTCACCTGCTGCTGTTGACTCCATCAGATCACGCCGACAGCTACGCTGCATGGCAGACTGCCAGCTCTCCATTCCCCCCTCACGGAAAGGCGGCAGCTGGCCTCCCCGTCACACGTCACATGGCTACATAAATCTCTTCTTGCAACCTTCGCGCAACATTCAAACCAAAGTCGCGGGAGATGATCTTTTTCCAGCAACCTTCGCGTCACCTTCCACTCTGTTTGCACCAACAGCTCCTTAAAAACACAGTCCCGCGAATAGAAGCAAGCCATCCACGGACGATCCAATCGGTCGCTCCTGCATCTCCTGCATTCCCGCGTTCCCGTGCATACACTGCGTGTGCTCCATTCCCTCCTCCATTTCCATCTCCATCTCCCCTCCCTCCTCCTACCATATCGTCCGTGCAATTCCCATCTTTCTCCATTGAATAACCATGGTGCAACGCCGCCCCGCCGAGCTCCAGGCCGAAGTGCCCACGTCCGTGTATGCGTTGGATCTCCAGCGCCTGAGCGAGCTGCTCCACATCGAGCAGCATGAACTGGTCTCGGGCTTCCAGAACCACCCGACGCTGTCCGAGATGCACGGCGTGATCGTCGACGCCGGCGAAAATGTGCCATTTGAAGCCGTGGGCCACCGCGCCGACGACCTGCTCGCGCAGCTCACGCCGTCCAACTTCGAGCCTGTGGACCGCCGCCGCGCGTCGTTTATCTCTGCAACTGCAGCGCCATCTCCTGCCGCCGCGAGAAAGGACGGCGCCACGCCCAGGGCCGCGCCGCGTGTGCTGTGTAAGCAAGTGCTATTGACCGCAGCGGCACGGCCATCAACGCTAGACTCAGAGGAACTGCCCAAGTGTCTGATCCAGCTCGGCTCGCAGACCATCATCGCCCACATCCTCACGCAGTTGTACGCCGCGGGTATTGAGCGCGTGGTGATCTCGGTAGCTGCGGGCGGAAGCAAGATCATCCAGGCGGTCAAGCGCACGCCGTTCTACAGCAAGATGTCGGTCGAGTTTTTGGATCTCGGTGCTGACAACCGCGACGGCCACGCGCGGTCGATCTTGGCGGCGCGCGGGTTCTTCCCCAAGGGCCCGTTCCTGATCCACACGTCGGACCACATCTTCGACAAGTCGATCATCGCGCGGTTCATGAACTACGAGCTCCAGGAAAACGTGGCGTGTGTACTAGTGGAGACGGACGTCGTGGGGCTCATCGGCCTGCCATCGACCACTGTCAAGGTGCAAGTGGGCAAGGAGAAGATCACGAAGATTGGCCGTGAATTGGCCAAGTACGACGGCGTCGACGCTGGTCTGTTCCTCAGTTCGGTGGCAATTTTCGACGCCATGGAGGAGCTCGCGACCAAGAAGAGCTACTTCTCGCTGGCTGATGCGCTTAGCTTCTTCACAAAGTACAACAAACTGGCGTTTGTCCCGACCCACGGCGAGACGTGGTTCAGTATCGAGACGGAAGAGCAGCTCGCGTTCACGAAAGACAGCGACGGCGTGGCGGTGTTGTCGCCGTGGACAGTGTTCCTAGCCACAACACCAGCAGAGATCTTTAGTGAAGACCCTTCGCTCAAGAAGAACGTGGTGATCGGTGTGTCGAGCGTCGACCAGGAGGCATCGCTGCGGGTCGTTGGCTCGACAGATCCTCGCAAGGCCTTTGACGGCTTCGTCGTCGGTGTTGCGAACGCGGACTTGCGTGATGATGAGGAACACGACTTGCACGATATCCACGTCGACGTAGAGAGCTCAACGCCGCTGCTGCTGTCGCGACGATCGACGTTCCTGGGCTCGAACCGCTCGGCCATGTCACGAGGCACATCGTTCATTGAACGCAGCGGCAACGAATCGTTTGTGATGTCGTTCCCGATGGATGACGAGGCCTCGCGTACTCTGGACCAAATCGCAATGACACCGAGCTCCCACCACGCGTACCTGATCGAAATGAGCGGCACAATGGACCCTACAACGCCCGCCAGTGCCTCTAGCTCGCAGTTTATGTTGGCGGTGCCCGGCAAGGAGATGCTGACGCCCAAGTACCCGAAGTCTCCGCACATGCGCCGTGAGATTCTGCCCAGTGATATCGAGCAGATCTCCCTGGAGACGCGCGGCTACGATGAAAACCTGGAGGTCACCGTCGTGGTCACGCGCCGCGCGCCGCTGATCGGCTACATCTTGCTGCTCACCAGTCTGCTGACCGTGTCGTCAGTCGGCGTGGCATTGGATATTGAAGAGGGGGTCCAGCCGCTGCTCAAGCTGATCTGGCGTCAGAGCGGAACGTGTGTTGTGTCCGCTCCACTCGCGTGGTGGTCGATGCATCGCAACGGTGGCCCGCCTCTGGAGATCACGCGGGAGCTCGTGGTCACGATGGTGTTGACCGGTCTAGCGTACTCGTTCTACCTCGCGTCCTACGCGATCTCGTTGGAGTATACGTCCGTGGGCCACGCTACGCTGTTCAACAATGCTCACTCGCTGCTCATCGTCGGTGTGAAGCTGCTCATGGGCTCCCCCGTAGCGGCGTTCGAAGGTGCCGGTGCTGCGATCGGTGTTATCGGCGGTGCGATCACAGCGATGGATGCGACCAACACGGGCGGAGAAAACGTGACACCGCCGTCGGCGTACGGCGACATCATCGCGCTGGTCGGTGCCCTCGGCGGTGCCGCGTACTTCATGCTGGCCAAGAGGCTACGTGCCAAGATGGATCTCGTGCTGTTCATCACTTGCCTCACTGGTATCTCAGCGACGTGTCTGCTGCTGACGATGCTGCTGTCCGGCCACCACATCAGCTTCTCCACGGACGTGGACCACGGCATCTTTGGCTGGATGAACCCGCAGCCCAACCGCCTGCTCATCGCGTTCTACTTGGTGTTTATCGTGGATCTCATCGGCACTATGGGCTACATCAGCGTCATGAAGTACTTTGATCCGATCGTGATCTCCGTCGTGTGTCTGCTGGAGCCAATCGTCGCTAATGTTATGGGCATCTTCGCCGGCGTGGACGCGATCCCTGGTGTAATGACGCTGTTTGGGGCCGTGCTTGTGATGGGCGGCACGGCGCTCGTGATCACCACGCAAAGCCACAAGACAGAGCAGGTAGATGCGACGGAGGCCATCAAGAGTGCCATTAACGCCACGCCCAAGCCGCTGTACAGCTCGCGCGTCAAGCGCCGCACGTTCAACTACGGCTCGGTCAACTAGCAGCTGTGGACGTCGCGATTTTGCCATACAAAATGCATCATTTATATACGTTTCTTGTCTCTTTCGCTGGGTCCTACTATGATATCTACTGAGTGTTGGCGAGGATCTCCACGACGACTTTGCCTGTCGCGTGTCCAGCCTCGAGGTAGTCCAGTGCAGCGTCGGCCTTGTCGAACGAGTACACCTTGTCGATCACGGGCACAATCGTCTGGGCTTCACACAGTGTGCGGATCTCGTCCAGCGTCTCGCCGCTACCGGAGACAAAGAAGTAGTCGTACTCGATCTGCGACTGGCGGGCCTTCTTCTCGATCGAGTGGCTCAGACAGCTGAGCACACAGCCCACGAGCCGTGAGACGTGGACGCCCTCGCTCTCTCGGCCGCGTAAAACGTTGTAGCTGGGCGTCTCGGCGATGGAAATCACTGTGCCGTTACACGTGATGCACTCAAAACACCGCCTCGCCTCACTCGTGCAGTCCAGCGCAAAGTCGTACTCCGCCAGCTCGCGCTCAAATTTCTCGCGCGCATAGTCCACGACCTCGTCTGCGCCTAGCTGTTTCAACCGGTCCACCTTCTTGGAACTGGCGGTCGTCGCGACCTTGGATGCCTTGTAGTAGTTTGCGATGTCAGTAGATGGAAGTACTGTAGTAAAAAAGGCCTGAGGCTCCTCCTACCTTGAAAACTCGCTTGGCGATCTGGACAGCTAGTGTACCCACACCACCAGCGCTACACAGTCATACACATTAGCTCTAGTATCAATCATCTACAGTAGCAGAGTCGAGATGGCGAATCGTACCCTCCGGTGACCAGTACTTTCTTGTCTTCTGCTAGATTGCCTTGTCGGAATGCGAGCAACGCTGTGAGCGACACTAGCGGCAGCGACGCCGCCTGCACGTGTGTGAGGTTGTTGGGCTTCTTGGCAAAGTACTTCTCATGGGCACACGCTTGTCTAGAATACGAATGTGTCGTCAGCATGGAGATGAGTACCATCTAGATACGGAGAGAGTAACCTACTCGGCCAGAGCACCCGTGCGGTCGTGGGGCAGCATGCCGAACACCGCGTCGCCCACGTGGAACTTGGTTACGCTCGCGCCGCAGGAGATGACGACGCCCGACACGTCGTACCCCACGATCTCCGGCCTACAGAACATACCAGTTACCATCAGTCAAGCATTGAAAATGGAGCTGTTGGTCTCAAGGGATCAAATCCACCGTACCATCGGTCCTTCATGATCATCTTCAGTGCTCCCTGGCGGCGCTTGTAGTCAATCTACAAGCACAGCGATAAGCCAATAGACCTCATAGATCGAGTAGCTCCTTATATACGCACGGGATTGAGCGCAGCAGCGTGGACTTTGATGATGACGTCGTGGGAATCGAGGAACTGCGGCTCGGGCAAATCGCCGAACTGGACGACCGCAGGGCCGCCAAATCTGAGCACGGCACACCCAGAGCATCAGCCTTCACGTATAGCTACTCACAGAGGCTACCATACACGTACTTCGTGTAGTACCATGCGCGCATATTCGTCGCCTTGAGGGGGGAAGAGACCGTCGCTTCCACCTTTTCTCCTTGGGTTACGCTTTTGGGTGTGCTGTTTCTCTCTTCAAAGTGTACCCATGATGTCTAATTCACGTGTAATTCACGTGGTCCACATGGGATATATGATATTCCCGCACTTTAGTGACATATAGTGTATACCGCTTTTTTGAGTGTGTATACTTGTACGTTGAAGCAAACCTTGTAAACTACGGGATCGCGGTTTTATTTGCACGTTTCCTCTAAAAACCCGTTTGGACCAAACCAAAAGGGAGCTGTTTGGCGAACGTGTCGCGGAAAGGACCAACGCGTTGATCACGAAAAGCACCACCAAGCGCGAGCGCCCGAGACGCCGCCGCACTGCACGCTACAGCGACGAGATACGAAGACAGCGAGCAGTGCACCCAAAGGCCCGTGTACAGAGCTACCGGGCAAGCCGCGTTGGTGTGCTGGTGTCGCAGTATTTACTTAGAAATTGTCGCCGTAAGTGACCGAGTCCGAGAAGCGACGTTGCCATCAAAACCTGTACGTACGACCGTAGGAATGCGATAGATGGAGACGTGTGAGGCCAGGACTGATTTGGTAGCACTGTAGGTTGCTATACTGTAGCAGTGGAGGGCGCTATATAAGAAATGCGGTCGTCAAACGTGTTCAACTCGCCGTCGTCGCGCAATCGCCGCCAGGCCTTGTCGGTGTCGCCGCCCAAGGGATCGCCTGTGCACGGCGAAGGCAAGATCTCGTTGCGCGTGGACCAGCCAGTGGAAGGCTGCCAGATGATGACGCACGCGTTCTTCCGCTCCGTGGAAGGCGACATCGACGACCAGGTCGTGGACCTGCAGTTCCGATGGTTCCGCTCCACGCTGCGCCGCGCGTGTGCGAACGCCGAGTGTCCTCGCCAGGGCGATGGTAACGTGCTACTGCTGCTCGCGAAGCTCGAGTGTGTGATGTGCTGTCGCCTTGGGATCACGCGTGACCACTCGTGCTTCTGTGGGCCCGAGTGCTTCCGCTTGGCGTGGCACAAGCACAAGCAGCTCCACGCCAACATGGAGGCGATGCTCGAGGCTGGAGACAAGATGCCGTGGAAGTCGCACTTGTACAACATCGATACGCTGTGTCCGGCGCGGGAAGACGCGTGGATTGAGATCGCGAATGACCAGTGCGTGGCTTTGCTCTTGGCTTGCAAGGCCATGGAAACTCACGGCTTGTGATCACTTGTTTTATCGTAGTGCAAGAGGTTACACCCCGTCAGCAGGGGACGTCGGGCACGTCATACGCGTGGAATGTAAGGCTACGAAAAAAGAGGGGCTCGCTGTACTGATCAAGGCTGTGGATACTGGAATCGTCCTACCGTGTAAGTGAGCTAGCTGCATGGGAAGTCTGTGGTCTGGGAAGCCTCGACTAACACTTATGAATCACCGTCTTCACAGTTCCACCCATGCAACCGAAGCGTCAGATGCTCGCAAACATCCACGAAGAGCGGCCGACCCCGCGGCTGCGTCAGATCGGCGTGTTTCGAGTGCTCACGTACAATATTCTCGCGGAGATTTACGCCACGCGGCAGATGTACCCGTACTGCCCCGTGTGGGCGCTGAATTGGTCTTTCCGGCGCGAGGTTCTCCAGCGTGAGCTGCAGGCGTACAACGCCGATATTATCTGTTTTCAGGTACGTTTTCCCTCGATTCCAATGCCTCCCCAAGACTCCCAAGACGCCTGCTAATGTTGGCTTTGTCTGCGAGGAGTAGGAGGTGCAAGGCGACCACTACAAGAAGTTTTTCCAACCGCTCATGTCGGAGTGGGGGTACGAAGGCTGGTACCTGAAGAAAACGCGCGAGTCGATGGGCTTAGAAGGCAAAGTCGACGGCTGCGCGTTGTTCTACAGGCGTAACCGCTTTATCATGAAGGAGCAGTACCCGCTCGAGTTCAACGAGATTGCGAGCGACTACTTGTCATCAGCCATGAACGAGTTTGACATGAACTACCCGCAAGCGTCGATGTCGGAACGGGATGTACGTGGATCTCTGTTGTTGCTGTATGTTAGCTCCTGTGTAGCGGGATGTTGATGGTGTGGAACTATGCAGTCATTCCAATCCAATATCAACCGCATGCGCGTTCGTCTGACGAGGGACAGCGTCGCCCAGATCGTGGTGTTGGAGGTCATCCCGTCCAACGTGGAAGTTTGTAAGACTGGCTGCCTGCTCGAGATCATGCTTAGCATCAGACTCTAATCACATGCTGATGTTTCCATCCATAGCACGGAAACAGACAGGCCCACTACTGTGTGTCGCGAACGTACACGTCTTCTCTAACCCCAAGTTCCCAGACGTGAAGCTGTGGCAGTCTGCGGCGCTAGTCAAACAGGTTCGTCCGTGGGTTTGCTCAGGCAGTCTCTCCTGCGCACTCTTCTGACTCGATCTTCTTCCCTCAGATTGAGCGCGTCGCACTGTCGCGCCACTTGCCGATCATTCTCTGTGGTGACTTCAACAGTGAGCCGTCGAGCGCGGTGTACGAGTTCATGACCCGCAACCACGTGCAGCTGGACCATCCGGATCTCCGGCAGCCCACAGCGCTCTTCTCGAACATGGATCTCGACCACCACATCGGCTTTGGAAGTGCCTACGCGTCCGTGTTTGGTGCGGAGCCCGAGTACACCAACTACACCGGTACGTCCTGTCCTTTCTGGTAGCGTGTGAGTGACGGGCTCGCTGATGGTTGCTGGTACCTGTTTTGTAGGCCATTGGGTTGGTGTGGCCGACTATGTGTGGTACACACCCGAGCTGCTGACGCCGTTCGCGGGTCTGAAAGTCCACCCGCCGGAAGTATTGGAGTCGTACTCGAAGACGGCGTTGCCCAACTGCCAGTACATTTCGGACCACGTGCCGCTGTGCATGGACTTCTGCTTCAAGGCCGCGGCGATGATGAACAGCGGCCGCTACTAGGTACTCAAGTATCACCCAGCGGCAACTAAGCAACCACCAACCAGACACGCAAGGCATAAGGCATTCAAGGCCTACGAGAGAGAGAGCGAGATACAGACAGACCCAGTGTGTAGAACAGGACCCACTAGCAACCTCAGCCCACCCGCGATTAGTATCACGGAGATCTTCCCTTCTTCCTTTTCCTCTTGCAAGCAAGCGACTTCAAGTTGAAGTGGTAAAAGTTAGTAACCGACACTCGCGATGTATCGAACAGGTTCCTAACACAACCCAACGTCAATCTCACGGGGGAAGCAGATCATAGTGACATCTTCAGCACCACAGTGTCACACGCAGGACACGAAGAAGAAGCCCCCGAAGGCACGAGATCCGCTCGACGCGTACGACGCCACCGCCGCCGCCATGCAGACCACGCAGGTGTACGCTGTGGAGCGCGTGTACGACGATCTGCGTGCGCCATTTGTGGTGAAAGACGTGATCAAACAGCTCTCGCAACTGGACATTGTCGTGGGTGATATCTTCAACCGGCTCGCGCACAAAGTGGGCCAGGAAAAAGAGCGCGTGGCGACGATCGACCGCCGTATCCGCGTGTGCCAGGCCAAGGTGAACGCCATCACGGCGCGGCGTACGTCCAACAAGCCCACGACCGTGTTCTCCACGTCCAAGTACCCGGCGCCGAAGGCGTTGCCGCCCACGAAGACGCTGTTCCACGACAAACCGTACGCGGACGCGCCGGTGATCGTCGCGAATATCGATGAAGACACGCATTTCATGCCAGCGGAAGCGATGGCGCCAGCGCAGCGCACGCAGGTGATGACGGAGGTGCTGGAGCTGTTCGAGAACGTGAACCCGTACCGCCAGACCGTGCGTGGGGAGGTGGATATGTCCAAGGAAGGCCTGGGACGTCTGCCTGAGTATATTCCGTCTGTGGGGAGCGTGCTGCTGTTCAACTCGGGCGAGAATCCATACCAGAAGTACACGTCATGGGATAATCTCTTGGGTATCGACGTCGAAGAAGAAGAAGAAGTCCGTAAGAAGATGGCTGAGGCGCCAAAGACGCTCGTGGATGGTGAAGAGATGCGAGCTGTCAAGGGTCTGGACTACGACTTCCGTCCGACTATGGGATCAATTGATCCGCTGTCCGAGAAGATGCCAACGAACTTGCCGCTTGAGAACATTGCCGAGTACAACTACACGATGGAGAGCGGAGCGAACACGTCGATCGCGCCGTCGCTCTTCCAGAACAAGGCGCTGCCGGATCTGCCGTCGGTAGGTTCGTTTGCGGACGCCCCGTCCGCGTTGGAACCTGCTCAACCTGGAGCTCCAAGCATTGGCCCTGTCGATGGTGCGCCTCCTCCTCCTCCTCCACCACCGCCAGTGGACTTCTCAGGTGATGGAGACATGCCCCCTCCACCTCCTCCGCCACCGATGGGTGATGATGACGACTCCGCGCCTCCACCGCCTCCGCCACCAGCACACGATGATGACGCGCCTCCTCCTCCTCCGCCTGCGCAGCAGGGTGGTGAGGATGGAGGTGATGCCGAGGGTGAAGAAGCAGAGCCGGCAGAGCCAGCAAACCCCATGTCCAGTCTGCTAGCGCAGATCCGCAACCCGAATAAGCGGCTAAAGAAGGTGGATCCAAACGCACCGAAAACTTCAACTGCATCGAATACTGCGGTAAGTCGGAGCTACTCCATTTGCACTCGACTGACTTAGAATGAGTGACTTACGTTACTCTCTGTATAGCAACAAGAGCCTGCGAAGCCTCTGTCAATCGCTGAAGAGATGAAGATGCGTATGCTGCGTCGCCAGGCCGCGATCAGTGGCAAGCAAGACAAGCTCGAGCAACAAATGGATCGCCAGCGCAACCAGAAACCGGTCGAAGTGCTCAAGGCCACGGAAGTGACGGCGCCAAAGGGACCGCCAAAGGCGCAGCCACCACCTCCTCCACCACCTCCACCGATGAGCGACGATGGCGACAGCAGACGCCGGACTCAGCTGCCTACATTTGAAATGTCGGACGACGAAGACGCTGGCAACGACCAACGAGACAAGGCCTCGGACAGTGGCTCGAACGATGAAGAGGTGCGTCGCGTGGGAGTTCACAGTGATTTATCATCCGGGAGCTGTGGCTCATTGCTGTTTCTTGTGTAGAACGACTTGCTGGCCCAGATTCGCAATATCAAGAAGAAGCAAGACCAGCAAACTGGTGGATCACCAGCAAAAAAGCCAGCACCGCCGCCGCAACCACCGAAAGTGGAAGAACCGAAGGCCACGGCGATCGACTTCTCGGTACGTGATGCTCTGAATCTTGGTGTGGCAACTGACAACCTCATTGACACGCTCTTCTTCTTGTGGATACCACAGCAAATCCGCGGTCTGCGCGATCGCACCGGCTCACTCAGCCTGTCCGAGGCCTCTGACTGGTCTGACGATTAGGCACAATGTCGCTGGCAACAACGCTTTCATTGCTGCTCGTAATTTCGCTTTCGACGCAATGGGTGGCCGTAGTTGATTGCTTGGCTCACTGTGGATTTCTTGCGGTGGAGGCGAGTCTTGAGCTCGAGCGACAACGACTGGTTGTTCCTGTCGGTGGCTGCCGCATGCGCTGCTGCGACTCGTTTCGCCTCCAGCTCATCGCAGTCACAAGTGATCCGTCCACAGCCTTCGCACATGGGTGACGTCTCCAAGTCGCGTATATCCTGCTTGGGAAGTCGGTACTCGTACGAATACTGGCTTGTGATCTTGCTCATGCGCTGGATCGCGTCATCAAAGCCTGCCACGACCTTGGTATCGCGTCCCATTTCCATCATCACTTCGCTCTGCTTGGCCTTGTCATGGACAACTCGTTCAATAGCCGACTCGATCTTCTCCTTCAATAGCAGCTTTCGCTCGAAACCCAAAGCGCCCAGCTCCTGGACTTGGCGTTGAGCTAACAATTCCTTTTCAGCGACCTGTAGATCGTCTCGTGCACGGCGAACCACGTTCTTGCGGTTGTTTCGCACGCCCCACCGCACTCGCTGCAGTCGGATCTTACGTTCTTTCTCCTTGGCAAACATCTTGTGGGCGTTTTGCATCTCCATATCTCGATACGCCTCCAACTCCATGGTCTCATCCATGATACATTCTTCCAGGTCACGCTCCAAGTCTTCAAGCTCCAAGCGCAGGTCCTCGATCTCAGCTTCGTACTCACGGATCTGCTGCTTCCGACTCAGAATGTCTTCGACACTGAGCTCCAAAGTGAACCGAAGGATGTGTTTTTCGGTCTGGAACGCCTCACCCCAGCCGCGATCCAAGTCTTCTTGCGTGAGTTCGCTCAGCTCCTTCTCCACGACTGGCTGTCGCCGCTCCCAATCCAGCCGCATTTCCTTGAGCTCTTTGATACGACGGAGCGACTTGGCCTTGTACTTGATCATCCGCTTTAAATCCGTGCGCGCGTCTTGGATATCAAACTCGATATCTTCTCGATCACCTTT
>JAADXI010000388.1:0-23498 GCA_023337615.1 Pythium brachiatum | reverse complement strand
GCTGGGGTTGGCTCAGGCTGAGGGGCAGGAGCTGGAGCTGGAGCCGCATCCGTGATAGCGAGCGGGTAGCCGCTGCGCTTCTGGACGAGGTCGTGCGTGTAGAAGCCGAAGTGCTTCTCGAACTCCAGACCCATGGTGTTGTCATCCGGACGACGGTCGATCATACCGAACCAGAACTTTGGCGTGTTCTCACCTCCCTGTGGCGCCCAGTCACGCACCGCGTTGTAGTACGCGACCGAGGTGTCAAGGTTTGGAAGCACGTTCTGAGCCTCGGCTGGCGCCGGGCCGTTCGTAGGGAAACCGGTCTCCGTGAGACGCATCTTGGAGACCGAGAAGCGCTTGGCCATGTTGTTCCACAGCGTCTCCAGGAGAGCCGCTGGCTTCGAGGCGTCGAAGTTGCTGTCGAAGAACGGGTAGATGTTCACGCCCAGGATGTCCAGGTTGGCCTCCAGCGCCTTGGTCTGGCTGTCGTACGCTGTGTCCATGTACTCCGTGATGCGCTGGACCGTGCCGAACTTCACACCGTTCGCAGCACCTCCTAGGCGGCCCTTGATCGTGTTGATGACTCCGAGGATCGCGTCGGCACTCACGCCCTTGAACAGGTTCTCGTTGCCGACGATGATGGCTTCCACCGTGCCTGGGTGCTTCTGCACGGCTTCCACAGCCGCGTCGATCTCCGTGGCGCCCCAGGCGTCCGACGTCATGTACACACCCAGATACAGCTTCAGGCCGTGCTTGGCGGCGTAGTCCGCTACCTTGATACCGAAGAACTGGGAGTAGTACGTGCGCACGTGCGTGATGTGCTTGGCCATGAGCGCCATGTCGTTGTCGATGGCTTGCGCTAGGCCGTCCATGTTGAGCACCTGGCTTCCGATCGGGTAGAACTGCGAGTGCATGGGGCTGTAGCAGGCCGCGATGTTGCCCGGAGATGACGCCAAGCGACGCGACTCGGTCATGTTCATGTGGGCGAGCGTCGGCTGCGCCACAAGCGCCGTGGAGACAGCAACAAACACCGCAAGCGCGGTGGAGAGACGTCGCGTGAAGCCCATATTCCTTCCTGTGTGTGTGTTGGTGGTTGATGAGGAAGAAGAAAGTTGGCGAATGAAGAGTTGGGGATCGCCAACGTTGGTGATGTTGGCGAAGTTGGTGCTGTTGACGAGGTTGGATGTTGGATGTGCGCGACATCCGGAGCGTTTTGACCGAGATAGGCAAAGGCCAGTTGCCTACGTGCCTGTCAACTGGATCACATGTTGCAGCGTGTGTAGAATGGCAGTGGCCTTTGGATAGATCGTGTGTGGATAGATTCGCTATGTGGCTGGTGCTTGAGGGAAACGTAAAGGATCTGCGGTTGTTCAGTGTGGAGTTTGTGAGGCTAATTAGCTTTCTTGAACAGTTGGTGCTCCGGATGACAACCCAGCGGGCTCTAACTTCTGGCCCAAACACTGGAGTCTTTAGTGTGGAGAGTGTCGGAATAAGCCCAAAAAGCTTCGGACTGTAGAAATTGGACGTGTCACTGCATGCCTCACTCGCGGATTCTGCTCCGTACGTTATGCAGTGTGACAGTACCCAGTCGTTGATGGAGAGTCCTTCATCTTTGTTTGATGCCATCAGCTCAATACGTGACGACCGTCGTGCGTGAAGATCGTAGTGATTGATGAAGCAGCTGCAGGCACCGAAGACTACGCACTTTCACGGCAAGATCAGTCGTTGATGCACCACTCCTGCCTCTTCAATTCGTCGATGAACTTCCAGGAGACAATTTAGTACAGATTAGCTCCTAAAAGCTGACACACATTTCATTTATCATGTTAGTCATCACATACTAAGCTGATTCCTGCCAAGCTTGTTGGAGCTATTCATCCGTACTTCAACTGTTCCACATACTAATGTGGCGCGCTCCACACCTCTCTTGATGTGCCAATCACCACGCTCCAGCTCACCCTCTGACCCATCCTCTTCTGTACCTCCTCGCAGTTGCTTACGGTGTGTTGCGGAGGCCAATCGAAACAGCCCCAAACAACACGGAATCCAACTTCAGGAACCCTGCCACGAAGCACCAGAACCCAAGCTCCCTTCTTGACTTCGAGCCTCTTCCACACCAAGCAGACTCACCACAGTATGGGCATCATCAACAGCATCCTCTACACGGAGGCCTTCGGCCGCATCTACGGCTACCCCACGCACTTGGCGCTGATCCTCGCCGTGTCCGTGTCGCTTTACGTGTACCTCGTGGCCGGCTTCGTGATGCACATGCGCTCACTGGGCGTGACGATCACGGGCAACAAGCGCAAGATGACGCTGCTGCTGGGCGCAAGAGGCGCAGGCAAGACGGCGCTGTTCCATCAGCTGCGCGACGGCCGCTTCATTGAGACGGTCACGTCCATGGAGGAGCTCGAGGGCAAGTTCGCGGTCCACGCTAACCACAACACCATCAACTTCGGCGCGCACCTCACGGTCATTGACTACCCGGGCCACGAGCGCCTCCGCTCGTACGTTCTTTCCACTTGCTCTGCATGGATTTGCACTGATCTAACGCTTGGTTTCTTGTGATGCGTAGGCGCGTAGCGGACTACTACCCAGTGGCCGGTTGCATCGCGTTTCTCGTGGACGCGGCGGATCCGTCGTTCCGCAAGGCTGCGGAGTTCCTGTACGACATGTTCTCGAACGCCAAGTTCAACGACATGTCGCCCAAGCTCATCATCGTCTGCAACAAGAGCGACATTTCCGGTGCTGCGTCAATTGACGCTGTGCGCGCGGCGCTGGAGAAGGAGCTGACCAAGCTCAAGAAGACGCGCTCGTCCCTGGAGACTGAAGGTGACGACGACAACTCGACGGTGCCCGTCGGCCGCGACGGCGTGGCGTTTGACTTTGCCGTGGACGCGCCGTGCGAGATCACGTGGACCAAGACCTCGCTCAAGAACAGCGACATGGAGGAGCTCAGCACGTTCCTGCTCAAGAACTAAGCTGCGTCATAGTATCAAAGTGCGCGGCGCGATCAGCCAGCCGCTGCGAATGGAGTTTGCATAGAGAGATAACAATCCACCACAACGAATGCGTTGGAAATCCAGTGTATTCGTCACACTTTGTATCCTCTAGTCCAGGCGTACAGTAACTACAGGGACGAGTCGTGCATTGCATGCGGATCCACAGACAGCGTTCCTACTGGCCGAGCATGGCCATGCTGTTGCCGAGACCGTAGAGCAGGCCGCTGTACTTGACGGCGTTCTCGACCTTGCCATCGAAAAAAACCTCGACCATCTTGAAGAACGTGGCGGCCGTGAGCAGCGCGTCCGAGCCGGCCTGGTGCATCGTGCCTATCCGCTCCACGTGGAGGTCTTCTGCTAACCGACTGAGCCCGCCCATCTTGTCAAAGTCCAGCGCCACGTGCTTGAGATCGAACGTCGTGGGGAAGTACGTGTGCAGCAGATCGAAGAACTGCTCCTCCTCCGCGGGAAGCGGGCTGCACGTGAGCACCTTGAGCAGGTAGCCAAAGTCCGAGGAGCCGTGGAACGAGACCCACTTGATGTTGTCCATGAGCACGAGGCCCGACGGCACGAGCAGCTCACCAAAGCGCGCGACTTCAATGCCTTTGTCTTCGTGGGTCGCGAAGTCAATGCCCGCCTGCTTCAGCACTTCGATCGAGTCCTGCGCGTACATATCTTCGCCCAAACTGAACTTGAAATTGAACTGCCACACAGGTACGTCCTTCATGTACGAGCCGTCCTCGTTGAAGAACGCGATGCCCAGTTGGATGAGGCGCAGCAGATCGACGTTGCAGCGCAGCGTCTGGTACTGGTAGTCCGTCGACGTCGTGAAGGAGCCGATGGGACGCGCCACCACGCCCGGGTACTCCGTGTCCATGGCCACGTAGCACGTCTTGGACTGCACGACCTCGCGGATGAGCTTCATGGTTTCCTCCAGATTGTCGGCCCACACGTCGCGGATCTCCACGTCCGACGGCATGCTGCGAGCCTGGATCACGGCCATCGAAATGCGCTACTTTTCAACGCGTGGAGATGCCTGGAAGCACGTCAAATACACGCCGCCTTCGCGTGCTTCGGTTCTTGAGAGCTTCCTCACGGGGAGCTCGTTTGGCAGTATTTGTTTTAAACGGTTCGTGTGGATGTTTCAATCAGGATTAGACCCGGATTTAGAAGAAACCATACTCAGATCAAGATATCGAGTGCTGGACCAATCGCCGTGGGGCTGTGCGTTGAGTGGAGTAGTGCGACTGTGAGTTGCAGTAAGAAAGACGCCGGTGCAAAATGCTTAATATGGCGGCGATGCGCTCGACGCTAGCGCGGATTGCGGGCGGAGCACGCCTCACTACGCGCTGTCCATTGGCTGGTGCAAGCGCACAGCCACTGGCTGCGTGTGCGCAGCGGTCGCAAGCTCTTAGCGTGCGTGATTTTTCCAGCAACGGCATCAACGGCATTAATGGAATCAACGGCATGAACGGACTCAATGGTATCAACGGCGACCACCACGAGGACGAGGAGGATATCGACAGCGATCTGAGCCCATTCGAGCGTCTCCTGCAGCACTCGAAGCAGTTCCGTGATGAAGTCGGTCTCGAGGAGCTCCAAGAGGAGATCGAGAGCGAGTTTTTGGTCGAAGAGACCACCGTAGAATTCCCAGAGGAGGAGGCTCAGGAGGAAACGACTGAAGAGAACGCTGTGGAGGAGGAGAAGGAGACACCAGAGAACGACAAGCTGGACGCACGCGAGGCGGACCACGCGGATTTCGTGGGCCAGATCCGCCGCCCGCGCGGCCCACGCAGCGAGCAACCGCACAAGCCTCGCCGCCACCACGAAGCCCACCACGATGAGCAAGAGTTCGCTTATCTGCGCTACGATAGCCCGCGCGAAGTCAAGACCCGCGTGCGTGAAGAGATCGCGCGTGCTAGCGACGTGGACTTTGAGCACGGGCTGCGCGATTTGGACACGCGCCGAGCCAAGAACAAGATGTACGCGCAGCTTCTCGTGGCCGGCTCGGACCGCAACATGGTGTGCCAGAACTGTGGGGAAGTGGGCCACGTCGCGCGCAACTGCATGCTGCCGACGATCTGCTCGAGCTGCGGCGATGTGGGCCACCGCCAGAGCGAGTGTCCCCACCGCCGGTACGACGAGCGGCAGTTAGCGGCCGCGAAGAGACTCAAGACGTACACGGAGGCGAACCCCGTGGACAAGAAGAAGATGGCAGAGGAGCGCCGCCGACTGGAGATCGAGGCGATCCAGGAACGCCACACGCGCATGAAGGAGGCGTTCGATGCTGAGATCGACGAGTACGTGGACCGCAACGAGGCCATGGCCACCAAGCGCAAGGAACGCGCACGACAAGCCGCTGAAGAAGAGCAGAGTTAAAAGCTAGAGCACGACTAGAGAAAACAAAGCCAGAAAGTGCAGCGAGGCCCCTCGAGCCTCGAATGTATACACCGTAGGCAAAACGACACAAACCCTCGTGCTCACCTACTCGTTTCTTACGGTGCGCTGCCGTAGCCGCCCCCGCCGGGCGTGTAGATCGTGAGCACTTCGTGGGGCAGCACGTCGACCGTGTTCTTACCACCGAGGTTGAGCACGCGGCCGTCGATGCGCTGAAGCAGGTTCACGCCTCGCTCGCCCTCGCCCCCACCAGCGAGACCGTACGGGCGGAAGGCACGGCGTTCCGACAGGATGCTCACGGTCATCGCCTCGAGGAACTCGAGCTGGCGAATCACACCATCGCCACCGCGGAATTTGCCTTCACCGCCCGAGTTTGCACGCAAGTGGAACGCACGCAATAGCACGGGGTACCGCTTCTCCAAAATCTCGGGGTCCGTGATGCGCGTGTTGGTCATGTGGGTGTGGATGCCGCTGCGTCCGTGCCACGTTGGCCCGGCGCCCGCACCGCCAGCGATCGTCTCGTAGTAACCACCGAGCGTCGCACTGCCAAACGTGAGGTTGTTCATGCATCCCTGGGACGCTGCACTCGCTGCAAACGCCTTGAGAATCACGTCCGTGATCCGCTGGCTGGTCAGCACGTTGCCACCAACGACCGCGGCGTTCGCGCTTGGGTTCAGGATGCTGCCGTTCTCTGGGAACAGCACGTTGATAGGCGTGAGGCATCCCTGGTTCAGTGGCAGATCCTCGCCTGGGAGAAGGCAGCGCAGACAGTAGATGATGGCCGAGTACGTGACGGCGGGAGGCGTGTTCACGTTGCCGTAGATTTCCGGTCCTGTGCCATTAAAGTCGAACGTCGCCGAGTCATCGCGACGGTCGATCGTGATCTTGAGCGCGATTTTCGTGCCGTCGTCCATGAAGTCTTCCGCGTACACGTCACCGACTTCTGGAAGATTGCGCGCCAACGAGAATTCATGGAGCATGTGGCGCACAGCCTTCTCCGCGGCTTCCTGGATGAACGTCATGTACGCTGTGACAACAGGCAGCGTGTACTCGGCCATGAGTTCGTTCATCAGCACGACACCGCGCTGGTTTGCAGCCACTTGGGCCTTTAGATCCGATAGGTTGTCGCGCAGGTTGCGGGTTCCGATACGTGGTTGGCCACGCTCGTCCAACAGACCCTTCTGCTCCAGAATATCCGAGACCTCTTGCTCTCGGAAGACACCGTCCTTGCCGTCGACGAGCTTGAACGCGACGATCGCAGCACCCTCTTGGTCCAGTGTCTTGGACAGCGGCGGCATCGAACCAGGCGCGATACCACCGATATCCGCGTGGTGGCCTCGGCTCGCCACGAAGAACTCAATCTTCTTGGTCTTCTTGTCGAACACAGGCGTGATCACAGTGATATCGGGCAGGTGGCTACCACCAGCGAGCTGTGGGTGGTTGGACACCAACACATCGCCGTCCACGAGGTCGTCGCCCCAGTGCTTCAGCTGGTAGCGCACCGCCTGCTGCATGGCGCCAAGGTGGACAGGAAGGTGAGGCGCGTTCGCAACCAATCCGCCGTCTGGACCGAACAGCGCACAGGAGAAATCGAGACGCTCTTTGATGTTAACAGAGACCGAAGTCCGCGCCAACGTGCGTCCCATTTGCTCCGCGATACCCATGAAGCGATGCGCGAAGACCGAGAGCTGGATCGGATCCAGTGGCACATCCGCCGCAAGAGCGTAGCCGCTACTGGCGAACGAGGCCTGGCGCTTGCCCGCAAAGCTCAAGAACAAGTCGCCACTCGTGAGCACTTCCACGACCCACTCCGGTTCGATCACAACAGTCGCAGTGCCCTGCATGATGATGGCTGGTCCTGAGTACTTGCATCCACGCTTCTCGAGAAGCTGCTCGTGGAGGTACACAGGAATATCGCTCCACTTCTTTTCGTCCTCGAAGTAAAATGGAGCCGTCGAGTGGGGAGCGACTGGGCTGGACAAGTCCGCAACTGCTGAGGATGAAGCCGCTGGATCGGTCAGCTCAGGAGAGATCGTGACGCGAACACGAATGTCGTCGATGATGATCGAACGGTTCTGGAGCACGAAGCCAAACTCACGCTGATACTTGCGGATGAACGAGTCGTCGAAGTCAAACGTAGACAGCGACGCGGTGGAGTCCTGGAGCGAACGACCCTTGTCTCCCACGGGGCCACGCGTCATGACGGCGTTGTCAGTGCCTTCGTATCGCATGTTGAGAAAGAACTGCGTTTGGATATCTTCACGCTTGAAGCCGTCCGAAGAGAGCTCCTCTTGCGCCTCCTTCGCCAGCTCAATCAGACTAGTGACCAACGCAGACTTGTTCTGTGCGTTGTAGGCCAGTGTCGACGGACGCTGCTTGTCCACGACGCTGTCGGCCACGCTCAGTCCGTAGGCCGACAGGATGCCACTGTAGCGGTGGATGTACACCTGCGACATACCGAGCGCCTTCGCGATCGAGCATGCGTGCTGCGGGCCAGCACCACCAAAGCACGCGAGGATATGGGTGCTGATGTCGTAGCCCTTCATCTGCGTGAGGTTGCGGATGGGGCGGCACATAGCTTCGTTCGCGACACGGAGAAAACCCGACGCGACTTCTTCCATCGTGTACTTCGTACCGGTCTCACCAGCAGAGGCGTTGATCTCAGTCGTCAACGCCGTGAAAGCGCGACGAGAACCTTCGACATCCAGCTCCTGGTCTTCGTTGGGGCCGAAAATCTTGGGGAAGAACTTGGGGATGATGCGGCCAGTCACGAGGTTCGCGTCCGTGACACTCAGGTATCCGTTCTTGCGGTAGCAGACTGGACCTGGGTGCGCGCGGACTGACTCCGGGCCGACGATGAACATGCCGTTCTTGTAGAACAGTCGCGATCCGCCACCAGCAGCCACTGTCTGGATATCGAGCTGCGGGGCACGGACTGGAACATTGGCCGTGACGCTTTCCAGCACGTGCTCAAACTTGCCATCGAACCGAGAGACGTCCGTCGACGTACCGCCCATGTCGAAACCGATCACCGGTGGCATAGCAGCGGTAGCTTGGGACTCTGGAGGGCGGGTAGTACGCGCGTAGCCCACGACACCGCCGGCCGGGCCGGAAAGGATCGCACGATGGCCGTGGAAGTTCTTCATGCTCGCTAGTCCGCCGTCGCTCTGCATGAAACTGATCTTCACGTGTTCCAGTCCTTCCGCAAAGCCAGCGCAGAAAGACGCAATGTACGTCTTGATCACCGGCGTCAAATAGGCGTCGGCGCACGTCGTGAAGCCACGCGGCACGGCCTTAATCATGGGCATCACCTCGGACGACAACGAGATTTGCGTGAACCCGAGCTCCTTCGCGATGCGGGCGGCGACTTCTTCGTGCTTGGGGAACGTGTACGAGTGCAGCAGCACGATCGCCACGCTCTGGATGCCCGTGGCTCGCACAGCCTGGAGCTTCTCCCGTAGATCGGCTTCATCCAGATCCTTGCTGACACGGATGTAGTCTCCGCTCACGCCCTTGACATCCGTGGGCAGGCGGTCCGTCTCCTTCGCGATCAGCTGAAGACGCTCATCCACCTCCACCACCGACTCGTACAACATCTACAACATCACACACAGTCAGCATCAATCCCCATTGAGGGATTGATTGATGGAGTGCAATCCACGTACGTCGGGCGTGTTGATCTCTAGGTCGAAGATCTTGGGGCGAGACTGGTTGCCAATGTACAGCAAATCCTTGAAACCCTGGGTCACTACCAGCGCCGTGCGCTCTCCCTGTCGTTCCAGCAGCGCGTTCGTCGCCACCGTTGTGCCTACAACAACCATCACGCGTCAGTCTCCATCAAACACTCCATCAACCTCTCCCTCTCCCCACTCACCCATACGAATGGACTGGATACGCGTCGTACCCACGGGCTTGCCGCGCGGGTGCGGCACGCCCGTCATCGTCTCCAGCACACGGCGAATACCCTCTCTACGCCCCATACCGCCCAGTCAGTCAGTTGGTCACTCTCCAGTTCCCCCTGTATCAACACAGTTCCACTCACCGCGGCGCGTCCGGGTAGTTGGCCGGGTCTTCCGACAGCAGCTTGATGACCGTGGGCTCCACACGCTGCACGGCGCCGTGCGCGTCCAGCACGTCCATCTCCGCATACACATCCGTGAAGGTGCCGCCTCTGTCGATCGCGAAGCGGAACACACGCGGCGTTAATGTTGGTGGTGGTGTCGCCATCGTGCTGCTTCTTCTTCTGCTTCTTTTCCAAACGTCAGGAAGGTGATTGCGAATTTATCGGAGCCTGTGGGGTGAGGAGATCGCTTCAAGTCAATTACGATTGGACGAAACCAGATCGTATTATACGTAGTATCAGCCAATCAGCAGCGCGTGTAGTTGAAAATCTGCGACGTGTGAGAAACATGAACAACCTCAACGACCAGCGGTGCAGCTCCGCGCGTTGTGGCCCGTGGCTTTGCATTTGCTGCATCGCGGCGGGATCCTGAGTGACAGCTCTGTGTGGGTGCTGTTGTTGGCTGGAAGCAGCTCACCGCCCGCTTGGCGTGGTCGCTTTCTCGGCTTTCCCGCGGCGGCTGATGATGCATTGGCTTGGAGCTGCTCTTGGTGCTCGGTAGATGGTGAGGCGAGTTCATCAAATAGCGTGGGTTGATCGCTGGTAGTAGCTAGTGGCTGCGCAAGGAGGCTCGCTCTTGCAGTCCCTCGAGACCGCTTTGTGTGACGACGAGGCGGTCGACAGTCCTCACTCTCGGTGAGATCGTCTTGAAGCGGCAGCTCCACCATCTTATTGTGGTACGCAGCGCCGTAGCTGGAGACGCGGTAGATCGACGCGAACCGCGTTTTGACAGTGTCCATTTGGTTGCAGAACATCAGGGCAGTGATCAGGTGCCGGCAAGGGATACTGTGCTGTTGGATGAACACGCACGTACACGTGCCGCTGCTCAGATCCACACGGCACCGACCAGAGTTGGCTCCCGACGACATCGGGTCGCTTTGCACGGGCGACACGTACACCACGGACGGGGAGGACCGCGTGGCCATGAAGTCGCTGGCACGTTGGAACTCGCGGTTGTACAGCTCTTGAGCCCCGGGCGTGACCTGGAGCCCCGACTGGATCCACGTCTCGTACGAGGAGCTTCGCTCGTAGGCAGCTTGCACCCAGCTCTCCATGATGCCGTCGAGGAAGTCGATGGGCAGCTTGGCTTTCAGACGTGTAGCTAGTGCGTGGAACTGCTCGCTACTGTCCGAGCCGTCCGAGAAATCGCGGCTGCGCCACCCGTACAGCGGAGGTTGGTGATCATTCAAAGTCCCAGCGACAGCCCAGCGCTCTGGCGGAAGCTGGCGGAGACACGCTGCAGCGTTCTCCCCACAAGTCGTCGCAATCCACTGCAGCCGGTTGTCGTATTCATGGACAGTCTCTGATGCTTGAAGCCCCCAAACGAGTGCATGGTGGTGATTCCTGAACGACGGAATCGAGGAAAGGTCCGTCTCGATCAAATGCCGCGTACAGAGCCGGAATTTCAGCCCCAATTCAGTCTCCACGTCCAGCAGCGCAGGGCTGGATGTACTGAGGATCGGACACGACTGGATATCCACGCCGGCAGCGTGAACACAGCGGAAGAACCACGCGAGATGGTCGAAACTGAGCGCTTCTGCTTGCGTTTCCACGGAGATGACCGCTGCTGCCACGACCAGCGTCTTGCGGTTGCTGTCTTTGCCCAGCAGGTACAACTGCGCACCAGGAAACATGCCTTCTACCGGGACACACTCAAAACCAAACACTTGCTGGTTGTTTGGCGTCGCCTGCGTGAAGACCCCACACGCGATGAACGCTCGAACGAAGCAGCCATCCTCATCAACGTCGTGCGTAGCGTACGAGCCATTGTTCAGAGCCAGAAACTGGCTCAGCAGTGCTGGGATGCGTCGAAATGACTGCGCTTGGCGGTCGAAGAGCGTGTTGCGCACGGCTTCTTTCGCACGGTACACTGTACGGAGGTTCATGCGCAGCGGCACGTGGCTCTGGCTGCCCACGTACGTCGCGAGTGACGCTGCGGACACACCCGGCGTGTTCACCAGCGCCTCCTTGAAGCTGGCCATCTCAGTCAATTGGCGGCGCGTTGGCTTGGCGGTGGATGTACAAGTCGCACTGTGTGAAGTATCAAATGACGACAAATACCACGACCGGTCGCCGTTCTTGGAGTGGCGCTGGTAGAACTGCACGTAGAACGGACACGTGTCACTCGTGCAGATGAGCTTGCGGTGCTTGCCGCCGCGACACGCCACGCGCACTTGCTTGTTGTGGTACAGCGCGTAGTCTTGGACGAGACGCACGGCCGCCCTGCCGTCCGGGACGCTGCTGCCCTTGATCAGCGGCGGAGGGCCACGCCCCGCAGCATACACATTCGCAGGCGACTGCTGGGGATGTGGCTGGTGCACAGAGACTGCAACGCTGGCTGCATTAAGCGGCGCTGCAGGCGCAGAGCTCTCGCCATTCTGCGTGCGTTGAGCCATGTTGCGTGCTTCACAGTTTGTCACTCGGTGACGTCCCACACACGCACATGATGGCAGCCATACAAACGAGGTCTCTACTAAAACCGTGTTGAGTAGTGACACTCTCGTTTTAGTGACCAGTAAGTGCGATCCATCTCGTTCTCTGACTCGTTGCATGGTTTCTGCACCCAACTGGGTGTTTGGGTGTTGCACACTCCGATACCTATCGACCGACCTGACGGCGCCGACCGACCGCCAGACCAGAAAAGTTGGGCAGCCGCAACGGAGACCGTGAGAAGAAGCGCACGACGCGGACCGTTCGCGGGGCTTTCGACGCACGCTACGCGTCGCATTACGGCGCCTGGCGACCTCTGCGCACGATCGCAAGCTGCGCTGGACGCAGGCGGAGCTGTGGGCTCGAAGGAACGAGTGCATTTGGTAAAAAACCCGCATCAAGAGACTCGAAAATCCACCACCGAAACATACAGCAAAATGGAATACGGACGACTGATCGTGCTCGGCTATAGCAGCTACCGCGTGGAGAACGGAGCGACCACCAGCAGTGCTACAAGCAGATCTAACGGTGGAAGCAGCGCCCGCAGTGGCGAAGGCAGGACGCCACGTGGAGCGGCGTCGCGACGCGCTGAACGACGCGCGGTCGGTGAGTTCTGGGAGCCCATTGGCGACCAGAACGCGCAGTACACGCTCACGCAGCGCAAGCAGGGCAACGGCATCAAGCTGCGCCGCTTCCACCATTTCTACGACGCGGAATTGCGTGAGGAAGCGAAGGAAAAGGCTGTGAAAAGCGACTTCAAGCTGGTCACGCGGCGCATGATGCAGACGATTGAGAAGAAGAACAAGGCCACGGAGAGCAAGGACAAGTCGTACTTGCTGTGTGTGCCTATGAACGACACAGACTCCCACGCAAGTGTGGTCGAGTACACGGACGACGAGACCACCGACATGTTCCAGATCGGCCGCATGCCGTGCCACCAGAACGACGTGGTGATCCCAGGCCCGCGGGTCGGAGCGAGTGGTACGATCTCCCGCTTCGCTGCTCGGATACTGTGTTCCCGAGAGCCGCCGTACGAGTGCCACATCTACGCTGGGGGCTTTGATGGAGGACGACGAATGGCCACGGCCGGCCACGCACTCAAGCGCTGTGTGTCGTGTGGGGACTGGCTCAAGCTGCTGCCTGCAGACCACCAATGTGTCCACGATCTTCTGGACACGAAGGCTGCTGAACGCGTAGACAACCAGATAGAAGCCGATGGAACAAGTGGCGTGGATGGGCTTCGGTACGTCGCTGTGGAAGTGGACGGCCCGCAATGCGTGCCGATCGACGGACTCACGAAGAACGGCGTGCGCGTGTGGCTTCCGGAGCCAAAGCAGTGGTTCGAAGTGTCGGTGAACGGTAATTTCTACGCGATCGCGCCGCGCGAGTCGTCGAAAAGCGCCAGCCAGCGCCACGCCCGCAATCCGGTTCGGAGTGTACGCCACAGTGCGTTTAACCGGCCCACAGAAGGGATTTCTGAAGTCCCAGGCGTGTTAGTTGACGGTGCGATCATCGACATGGGCGGTGTGTGGCTCCAGTTCCAGTCCCAGTGGAGTAGTCAACACGCAAGCGGAGACAGCATCCTGCGGGCGTCCGTATCAATCCACAGCGACCTGCCTCTGACCGAGAGAGTGGACGAGTTGTCGCTTGCGTCCAAGCTCGAAAGCATGAACGTCCACTGCCCCGTGCAGCTCCATCCGCTCAAGTTTCTAGGCGCAAGTGACGATGGAGAAGTGCAGTTCGATCAAGTGCCGCACGTGTTCCCGTCATGCGGCCACGTGTTCGGCTACGACAAGCGCATCGCGAACGCGGGCGTGTGTCCATTATGTCGCCACGCAGGCAACTTTGTGCGGCTTCTGCTAAAGGAGAACTTCCAGCTTCTGTCGCGAGCTGAACGCCAAGCTGTGCCTGAGTGCGTTTTCAATCCGTGCGGCCACGCGATCAGCTGCAAGCTCGCGACGCATTATTCGTCGCTGCTCATGCCCAACGGCCGCGCCATTTGCCCGTTTTGTGCCGTGCATCTCGACCCCACGACGCCGTATGCCAAGCTCTTTTTCTACAGTGAACAGTCCAGTGAAAGCAGCGGCGAAGGAAGTGGCGGAGACGATACGAGTGATGAAACCACCACCACGCGCCTCACCATGTTGTGAAGAACTCGGTGCATGTTCAAGTAGCTAAGTAACAAGTAATTTCAACTAGACCTTTCATTGTTACGGTGTGTGTGTGTCTACCACCGGAATCTCATCCTCGTTTGCCACGTCCACCCATGGGTCCGTTGGCGTTGACGGCGTTGAGCCGCTTGACCTCTTTGGACGTCGTGCCGCCGCCGTGGTTGAGACGCCGCAGTCCCTTGAGCGTCCGCACCTTGAGCTCGTCGCGCGTGAGCGGGTGCATACCTTCGTCATTGTCACCGTCGTCGTCGTCTTCCGAGCTGTAGTCTTCGAGGTTTGGTGGGTTGATCTGCAGTTGCTCCTGGCCCATGGGCGTGAGCGGGCCGATGCCCAGCACCGAGTGCAGCGCTGTGGTCGCTGCGGCTGCTGCTGCCACGGAGCTCTGGGCGACTGGCCCAGTCTCTTTGACAGTGACCAGTGGAACTGCAGCAGCGGCAAAGAGAGCCTCTTGCTCGTGGGTATCGCTGCCGCGCTTGGGCTTTTGCTGTTGCAGCACGACTGTGGCGTACTGGTGGAGCACGTCGTTGGTCTTCTGCTCGATCACACCCAGGTACTGCATCAGATTCGCTTCAGTCACCACCGAGTCGCCCAGCATCTCGACCATTGTCTGCGAGCTACAGCCGATCTTGTTGAACAGCGTCTGGATCCCGATCTTGACGGCGTTGATGACCTTCTGCGCGTCCTGGCACTTGGCCTCGAACTTGTCGGCTGCTTGCTCCGTGTTCTGGAGCTTTCCTTCCAGCTCCTTGAGTAGCTGCCTGTGTTGACTGATGTCGTCGCCACTGTCGTCGCTGTATTTCTTCTCTTCTTCACGCAGCTCCGCGATGAGCTCGTCCAGTTTCTCGATCTCGTTGCTCTGCTCGTTCACGTAGTTGAACAGCGAAAAGTTCTGGTCTTCTTTCTTGATAAATGACGCAACGAGTTGCTCCAGATCATCGATCTGGGTCGCTGCCTTGAGCTTCATAAACGCTTCTTCAAAGTTCTGCACTCGCTCAATCGACACCTGGACGTGGACTTTCTCCTTGGCCACTCCCCACGTGCCCTTGTTGATCTTCTTCTTCATTTCAAGCTCCTCGTCTGCAGTCAAATCACCACTGTGACCCCCAAGACGATGGAGAGGCGACCCTGTTCGCTGATGCAAGTGGTTCATCTCATCAGCGTGGCGCTTGGATTCCTCAAGGCGACTCATGAGATCACTGATCATGCGGCGGTGGTCGTCCATCTCCTGGCGGTTTCCTTCCTGCAGAGCACGCAGCTCCATCTGCGCAGCATCGCGTTGCTCGTACGCCATATTGCTCAGCTCGATGGTCGCCGCCATTTGCTTCTTCTTGTCGTTATGTTCTTTCTCAAGTTTGCGGTAAATCGTATCAAACACCACGCGCTCGCGGCGCAGATTATCGATCTCTTCCCTTAGGATCTTGTTTTGGGCCAGCGCTTCGTTGAACTTGATCAGCGACTTGTCCAAGCGGTTTTCCAAGATGCGGATCTGTTTGTTGACCATTTGCTGGTTCTCCTTCGCGGCATTCACACCGCCCATGTGCTTCTTCTGGTGAAGCACTTTGTTCTTCATGATCTGGATCTGCTGTGTGAGCGTCTCCAGCTTCTTGTTCTCGCCCTGGTTTTTCTTCTGGAACGAATCGATTTGATCTTGCACGCGTACAAGTTGCTCCTGCTGCTGTGTCGCCGAGCTCTCGTTCAAGTGGCGAGTCGCCAGCATCAGCTCGTTCTTCATGTCTTCATTGTCCTTCTTGAGCTTCTCCATCACCGCTTGCTGGCGACGCATCACTTGCTGCGTCTCATCCGTGTACACCTTGCGGTTCAGCTCCATGTTGCGGTACTCGCGCTGGAGCTGCGTGAGGTCGCCATTGCTCGCGTTGTTGTTGCCCGACGCCATCATCAAGCCTTTCAAACCCAGACCTCCACGCTCAGTCTTCTCTCCAGCCAACCTATACGGAGCTGTTCTCTCGTACAGCTACCCGCCGCTCGTGTCGCCCAGCGGCAGTTCCACAAACTTAGCATCTCGTCAATCCCGAAATACTCCAAAAATGTAGCCATCTGCCCACTCTCGGTAGCACCTTGTTTTGGTATTTGACCAACTATCTCACCTTAAACTGCATACATCTATGAGAAAGTACCGATCTGTCACCGGTATCTGGCAATTGCACCTTGTTTTTGTGGCCTGACGTGCTCTGTTCCGACGAGAAGCTACGCGCGACACCCGCCTCGAACACCCTCCTCCAGACCTCTCGACGACCACCATGATGCGCTCGCAGTCCGTCCGCCTCGCGCGCCGCGCGTTCTCCACCGAAGCTAAGGAGGCCGCCGCCTCCACCGCCTCCTCCGCCTCCTCGTCCAGCGGCTCGTCGTTCGGACAGCGTCTTGTGTCCTTCACCGTGGGCTTCGGTCTCGCCGCCGGCATGGGCCTTTACCAGCTCAATGAAGACGTCGAGACGTCCACGCAGGAGATCCAGACGGCCATCGGCGCGCTCAAGAGCGAGGTCATCGCACAGAACGCCGCGCTCACCAAGCGTGTGGAGCAGCTGGAGAAGCGCGTGTAAATAACTGCCGCGAGAAGAAGACGACGACGGTATTATCGTTAATTGCCCCCAATATTGCGCTTGTTTGACCGATCTCCAGTGTTCACAGTCTTCAAAGTCCTCCTCTCTCTCCACCAGCTCAACGGCACTGTGTTATTGCAATTGATGGGCGTGTTGTGATCATTTATGTGGGTTAAATACTCTCTTGACTAGTAGTACGAGGGGGGAGACGACGGATGGTTCAGTAATAGTTCTTCGGCAACGGGCTATTGCACTGCGTCGAGCGGATGAGCTGGTCCAGGTCGTTCGACACCATCTCCTTGACCTTCTCAGCGATCTGCACGGACGACAGCGCGCCCTGCAGCATCTCAATATCACTGCGGAACGCCTTGTTCTCCACGGTCTTCTCATCCAGGCGCTCGCTCAAGTTCTTTGCTCTTGCCTTGTACTCACTCAGCTCACGCTGCATCTCACAGAAGATCGCGACGTACTGAGACCGCAGCGTCTCCACCTCGGCGTGTTCTTCTCGCTGGAACTTGTGTATTGCCTCCTCCAGCGAAGAGCTGTCCATCAACGGCACACCCGACACGTGGCTCGAGCTGCGTCGGAGCTCTTCGTCAGCAGCGTCTGGACCGTCCGAGACACACACACTGGCTTGAACATCCAGCGACGACGAGCGACTGCGCCTATCGCTCTCCATTGTCTTCTGGCTGCGCTGGCGTCGCCGCCTCGTCGTCGCCGCACCTCCGTCTTCGTTCTCATTGTTGTTTGCCTGAGCCGCCATGGCTTCGATGATCTGGAGGTCGGGGATTTCTGTGATGGAGATCCGCTTGCCTGCGCGCGGCAGCACTTGGTGCTGGATCCCCATCTTCATCGCATTGCCAATCAACGCCTCCGCATCTTGGAGCACCGAGTCGTTGTAAAAGTCCGAGCTCGTCACGCTGAGACTCTCACTGGCTGTTCGAAGCCGGCTACTCGCCGAGTCGTCAGGACACAACTCCGATCGCCCTTCGTCTTCATCACTTTCGCCATCGTCGTCATCGTCGTTGTCTTCGTCGATCAGGATCGCACCGGCAGCAGCATTCGGTCGATTCCACGGCAGATTGTACGACAATGGGGACTTGGCAGTATGGGCCATGGAGTTGCTGGGGCCGTTCTGCTCCGCCGCAGCGAGCGTGCGGATCGTGAGCATCGGCGATATGCCCTTGGCGATCGCTTCGTTGATGAGCTCACTGGAGACGGCACTCTTACAGAACGCACGCAGCGTGAGCACGATGATATCGCGCACAGTGTTGGACGCCGCCCGCAGGTGCACGTAACAATTGTCCGCGAGAAACAAATAGAACTCGTGCGGCGCCGCGCGCACGATTTCGACGCGGATCGAGCTGGTGTAGAAGCCTTCAAACGGTGGCAGCAGCGATGACTCACAGGTCAAACGCACGCGGCGGTCGTCGATCAGCAGCGTCCACGTTTCCTGGTCATTCATTGTCAACATCAAATCTGTTAGGGATTTTTCAAAGAAAACGGTAGCTCACACGCGAAACGTACCCGCATGTCGATGTTGTTGGGGTAGTGCTCTCCGCCGTCCTGCACGGCCACGCTCTCCAGTCCCATGAACAGCACGGAGCGGCGCTCCAAGTACATTTCCACTTTGCTGCGGACCTCCGGGTCTTCCTTGATGGGTCCGTACTCGAGCAGCTTGGTGCGGATGGCGTCTTCGTCCTGGAGCATGACTTTCGCGAGGATCTTCGCGCCAATATCATCCGCCGTCGGTGTGAACCACTCATCACACGCGTCTACAATCAATCGACCTTTGATGTTAGTGATCCCCCCACACATTTGATAGACGGATAACCTACCGTGGATGGCTTGGAAGTCTTCACGGTCGCCTAGCGCACGGAACCACTGGACGCGCATCACGTAGCAGCACGTATCTACACGCAGTGGATTGCCCAGGTACGTGAGGATGTTCATGTGCGTGTGGTGGACGCCGCCCTGGAGCATACACAGCTCCAGTACTTTGGACACGGAGCACTCGCCGACGCTCTCACAGCGGTCATCAAAGTGCGCAAAGCCCGCGCCCACCATGATGTTCTCCTCTGGACTCTGTGGGCCTTTCAACGGGTCCGTCTCGTCGCTCGCATTCGTGGAAATCGCTGGCAACGTGAGCGCGAAGGAGCCGCGTTTGCTGAGCGGCACAGCTTGCGGCTGCATCGCTGTCGACGACGACGCAGTGTCGTCTTTCGAGACGGAACTGCGTGGCGATGAAGACGCCAAGGCGCTCGTGCCGCGCTTCACTACGTCCATCCAGCGGTGCTTCATGCTGCGCAATCTCACTGCCTCTGGACGCCTCTGGACTCCTCAGGACGTGACGCCTTTCTCTCAGTACCTACGCGCAGAGCTCTTTCACACGAGAGCTGCTCGACGGTGATGGATATAGCGGCGCGGAGAGCAGAGTGTACCGTATACAGCGAGACTGGAGACTGCTACGTACGCGGCGTACGTGGCGTGGGGGCGTGCGCGGAGAGGACTCGCGTTCGAGCCGGCGACACGTCCAGCGTTGTCTCTGCCAACGTGAGACTGCAAAATTGTCGAAGATAAACTGTGTTTTTCCCCAATCAGATGGGGATCAGAATGGGGCTGCGGCACGATGACTCTTTTAGGATATTTTTAGGTTTATTCAGAGGTATTTTCGGGATGGGCTGGCTCGAAATAGATTTTAGGACGGAACAACCTAATTCAGTAGACCAGCCCACTCCCCACCGCTGAGAAAGTACAACACCAAGGAACTGTTGCCTTTTCAACGAGTTGTGTCTGCCTTCGTGGTTGGATGCCTACCACCAACTCCACCACCCTCTCGAGTCGTGGATGGGGATGAAGCTCCTCTGGGGTGCGGAAGTGGCCGAGTCCTTGATGGAGCTATCCGCGTTGGCTAACAACTGCCGCGGATTGGAGGAGGAAGTTGCCGACTTGCTTGTCGATGGACGAGAAGTAGGCAGGACACACCTGCCTCGGCGGACAAGGTGAACTATGTAGTTTTGAGGGAAGGTAAGTGCCAAACCATGCCATGGACACCAAACTGTACGCGCACATCCAGTAGATAGCAGACACGGTCGGAGAGTCATTGGCAGCGCTTGGATATTGCTGTGTGTTGAGTGAGCTGCGTGTCGCTACAGAGAATGTTGGATTGACGAGAAGTCTGATGCTCCAACAGACAGCGGAGCTGCTCAGGCTCCAATCGTCTATCGAACCGTGACTGAGCGCCTCATCACGCGCCTGTCAACGCAGCTGAACATGGCGGTGGCAATGCGTGACGGATATGATCCGCTAACGGGTGCTCGCGTTCTCTCTTCTCGGACGTGAAGTAATTGGCATACTACAAGGAAACAAAACGAGATGACGTCGTCCACGCTCGCGTTGTTTTAGCGGGGACCGCGCCAAGCCAGGAGACAGAACGGAGTGCCGATGGTTCATGGAAGCGACCGTGTTCAACACCGGTTTCATCACACGAGCGAAGCGATCTCCTGCTGGAGCTTGATCTCAGTGCCTCCTGGGGACTAAATTGAGAACGCCGGTAACCCTTGTGATCTGACAGTGGTCACAGTTGCCAGGGCATCGAACAGTATCGGCAAATGACGCAATGTCAACTCACCGGGCACGTACTTGCTTGAAGCGCCCACGTTCGGATGCGGCAAAGGACCGTTTCCAAACGCTGTTCGGTATTGTCCTCCTCACGTGCGTACCCAGGGCCCCTCCCTCCCTCAGATTGCATTCGTGCTCGTCGAAGGAACGCCGTGATCGCGAGCTCCTGCACATCGCGGTTCAATGCCCATCATTTATCCTCCTTTCTGTGGCGTGATTGAAGTTCCACAGGCATACGGTCCAGTGCCGAGTCGCCAGTGTGACGTGGTCTTCCAGCGTGGAGGCTTCAACTTGATGAGGACCTGCACGTCCAAGAGCCATCGCCACCGTGGTCGGGAGCCGGTGCCTCCTTCGCATACACTACACCTACTGCACTAGTATCACTTAGGCATGCTGACTAATGTAAGTGGTGACGTTGCGGTGGCGCATCCATCTACAATCAGAGAGGGCAGTTCACTATGCGACACGCCGCCATCGATGTTTCTCGAGCGCAATGGCCATCGCTGATTGATGTTGCGCATTCAGAGTAGACCCTATCCCCATCTGAACGTATTCGATGTGATGGGAATGAGGCGCAGCGATATGCACCGCTTCGGGCTCGCGGAGGTGACGTGGAGGTTGGATGCGTGCCGAATCGAACAAACGCGCAGCTGCGCGTTTCAGAGGTTCGCGGTAATGCTGATAAAGAATGCCAACACTCCTGTAGTCGTTTCTTAGAAGAAACGCTATCACCAGCACAATGATTGATGAAGAAGATTCCCACCAACAGCGATTTCGCTGGTGCCCCAAATGCGACTGATTGATGGATTGCTCTGATATCTGAACCAACCGACGCAGTCCTCCACGTTGAAAGTCAAAGTGTTCTGACGCGAACATGGCTGCTGTAGCCATCCCGCGACATTTTATCGCGACTGTGAAGGATTTGGGGGAGTGCGACAAGGGAGTGTCCCTGAATCTTCCCGATAAAGTCTGAAAGGTGATCCTCACCAGCTGGTCGAAGCGACAAGCCGAATCGTCAGCTCGCTGGCCTCCAGCTTCAACATCAGATGACATCTACAGATTCTGTGGCCAGCTGGCAGCTGAATTCGGAGGGGTTTTAATCGGCGTTCGTCTGCGCCCATCCTGATTGGAGCACGCCGCACCCGTTTCTCTTTCCGTTTTGTGAAACAAAGATCATCAAACTTTCAACGCAGACTGCAAGTCTGCGAAAAGAGGGGACCGGAGAGAAATGTGCAGCTGTGGCATGAAGGCGTATGTACATTCCATTCTTTCTTTTTTTGTTTTGGTTCATCTCGCTGTGATCACGTGAGTGTTGGTAGCAGCATTTCGTTTTTCTCAGCAAAGGCAAGAAACGACAACACCAAACCGAGCTCCCGACCAACCCGACTTCCTTCTCATTCTGCAATTTGCTCCGCACCCCCCAAGTGGCCAGCCGACTTTCGTCTCGACACCTCTTCGGGCTCTCGCTCTCTTCGTTTTTCGGTTCTCCGCTTCCGGTTTTTCCGTTCTGCGGCACCAGTTTACTGTAAACTTCCCCCTCGACCGCTTCAACTTGCTGCCACGACGACTCCTCCATGCACAAGCATCACCTCCACGCCACGTCGATGGCGTCCGCGCTGACGGCTTCCACGCGGCAGGCGTCCGCTTCCTCCTCCTCTCTCCCCCCTCGCGCTCCGCCGCAGGCGTCCTCTGCGCACCAGTTCGCGCCCACGTCCGCCGCGTCCTTCAGCTCCACCTCCAGCGGCTTCTACATGCCGCCATTGCTCTCCCCGCGCGCATCGTCGCTGCTATCAGACGCCGAGTACGTGGACATGACGCGGCTCACGACCCACGCGTCGCCCCACAGCTCGAGCCTCTCGCACTTCATGGGCTCGGAGTTTGGCGACAATGAAAGCCTCCAACACCGCAACCGTTTCCTGAGTGACGTGGAACGCGTGGTCGCCGACCACCCAAGCGAAGCCCGTTCGTCGTTTGTGAGCATCAACGCCACGGACTCGAAGCGCTACGATACGCAGCCGCTGGACGTGCTGGTCAAGCTGCTCGAGTCGCATCTCGAGCGAGGGTTGACTGCCTCCCAAGCCCAGACACGATTAGAACGCGACGGCTTCAACGCTCTCGAGGAAGAGTCGCGGCCGCCGCTGTACATTGTGTTCTTGCTCCAGTTCTACAACGTGATCATGGTGATTCTGGTCATTGCCGCCGCTGCGTCGTTCTTCTTGGGCAAGTACGTGGAAGCCACGGCCATTCTGATCATCCTGTTCATCAACGCGATCGTCGCGACGTGGCAAGAGATAAACGCCAGCAACGCACTCGAGGCGCTGGCCCGGATGGCCAGTCCGCAGTGTGTCGTCGTCCGTGACGGCGAGCTCCAGGTTGTGGATACAAAGCTCGTGGTCACTGGGGACGTCGTCGTGCTCTCTACTGGCGACGTGGTGCCAGCGGACGTGCGGCTGATCCACAGTGTCGACTTGAAAGTGAACGAGATGCTGCTCACGGGTGAGTCCGAGGACGTCAGCAAGAGACACAACGCGTCCACGCACGTAGCGGACGGTAAGACCAAGCTCACGGCCGACAACATGGTGTTCTCGTCCACGACAGTGACCACGGGTAACGCACGAGGCATCGTCGTGGAGACTGGCATGGGTACGCGTGTGGGTACGATCGCGTCGCTGCTGCGCAACGCCGGCAAGCAGGCAAGCCAGCCAGAGGAAGACAGCGAAGCGCGTCGCAATTGGAACCCGCTGACCGACTGTGTAGACAAGTACCAGCCCAAGATGACGCCCCTGCAGCACGCGTTGCACAAGCTCGGTCTGTTCATCGGCTCGGTCGCACTCAGTGTCTGTGTGCTGGTGTTCATTGTCGGCATGGCCCGCGGGCAGAAGGATCTCAAGAACCCGGACCGCCCTGTGTGGCTGGCGATGGTCATGGTGGCCGTGTCGTTGGCTGTGAGTGCTGTGCCTGAGGGTCTTCCCATGGTCGTGACGATCTGTCTGTCGGTTGGTACTGCTGCGATGGTCAAGAAGAACGTGCTCGTGCGTAAGCTCGCTGCAGTGGAGACGCTGGGCGCTGCTTCGGTGATCTGCACGGACAAGACCGGCACGCTGACTGAGGGTAAGATGACCGCCGTGAAGATGTGGGGCGACTTCAAGACCTACGACATCACGGGCAAAGGCTTCAACCCAGAAGGCGGTATCTTCCTCAACGGTGTGAACCAGGC
>JAADXI010000387.1:0-23543 GCA_023337615.1 Pythium brachiatum | reverse complement strand
CTGGGCGTGGGCATGCCGCTGCTGCGGCCGCGCGTCACGCGCGTGTCGACATCGCCCGAGTACAACCAGCAACGCCAGCTCACGCACCAGCAGTACCCGACGCTGCTGCAGCAGCAGCGCCAGCAGCATCTCCAGCGCCAGCAGCACCAGTTCCAGCAGCCGCAGTACCAGCAACAGCAGCAGCAGCACCAGCAGCGTCGTCCATCGTCCCGTCATGCATCGCCCTCGCAGCAGCAGCCTCAGCGACAGCAGCAGCCTCCGGCTCAGGCTCAGGCTCAGGCTCCGGCTCAGGCTCAGCCGCAGCAGCGCACGGTCCAGCCGCCGTCGCCGGCGCCCGTGGAGTGGCGTGTGGCCGTGGATCCCAAGAGCAAGCGCCAGTACTACTACCACCCTTTGACTCGGCAGACGACGTGGAAGAAACCGCAGGAACTCGTGGACAAGGAGAAGCACGAGAAGGCGCAGTTCTTCGCGTCCATGGAGTCGAACATCCGCGCCAAGCTGCGCGCCGGCAACTGGTTCCGCGACTCGCTCACGAGCCGTCCGGACGATCTGGACGACGCGCTGGCAGAAGAAGACCCGGAAGATGACGACGACTCGAGCTCCACGAGTACGAGCAGCCGCAGCTCGTGGAGCAGCACGGCCAACCAGCTCCCGTACCACACGCAGAAGCTGCCAGATCAACTGCAGAGCAAGTCGCTGCCCACGTCGCCCGAGATTGAGCCGCTCACGAAAGGCCACGCGTCGCACTCGCACTCGAACCAGCACGACAACGACACTGACGCTACGCGTGCGCCGGACGCACTGGCCCTGGCTGCGGCCAAGCCGCCGCTGCTGTTCCGCACGCTGTCGTCGTACGAGACGCCCGTCGTGAACGAGACCAAAAAGCTCGCGAACGGCCGAGTGATTGCAGTGCCGTCGCCCATCCAGGAGCGCGTGCGGCTCGCGGCCTCGGACGAAATGCCTCGTTCGTCTGATCTCGAGTCGTACACAAGGCCCGACCTGAGTCTGCTGTCCTCGGACAGTGCGCCCACCAGCAGCAGCAGCACTACCAAGGATAACGAACCCAGTGTCGCGTGGGGCATTGCTCGGCAGCCGCTGCGTCGCCGCTCCAACAGCACGAGCACGATCTTCGTGCGCATGGGCACGATGAATGCGCCGGACCAGGACACGACGATCCAGTGTGTGTCGACCGTACTGCGAGCCCACCTCATGGAAGCCCAGGCCTCGCCTATTGACGTGGACCCCAAGTTTGAGATCTTTGTGAACCACCGTGACCAGCGCGCGAACGCCACGCCAGCGCTCAAGGAGATCGGCACGTTCATCAAGCACGTGTTCTCGCGTGCGCAGATGGAGTCGGAGTGTATCATCATGAGTCTGATCTACGTGGAGCGTCTGCTCAAGGCCACAATGGGCTCACTCCAGCTACTGCCTGCGAACTGGCGCTCGATTCTGTTTTGCTCGATGGTCATGGCGTCCAAGGTCTGGGACGATCTCTCGATGTGCAACGCCGACTTCTCCAAGATCTGGCCCGAGCTCTCGCTCAAGGAGATCAACGAGCTCGAGCTCACGTACCTCGGTGCCGTCGAGTACAATGTCCGTGTGTCGGCGGTGTCGTACGCCAAGTACTACTTCCACCTGCGTTCGATGTGTGCGTCCATGGGCATGCTCGCAGCATTCGACGAGAGCGCGCCGCTGAACTTGGACGGTGCGCGCAAGATGCAAGTGCTGTCGGAGGAGTACCAGGAGCGGTCCAAGCTTCTGCCAGCGCCTTCGCGTCGCCGCAGCGTGACCATCACGACCACTGCGCCAGGCCGTGCGGCCACCAGCGGGTCGAGTGACCGGAACTCCTCGTCCAAGTGGTCGCCCACTGCAAGTCTTGAGCAGCTCGTGCACATGCAGGTGCGTGGCGCGGGCGGCAGCGCGTTGCTGTCGTCCATGCACCGCCTCTCGACGGCCAAGCCGTGAGTCTCGTGCTCCTCCTCCTCCTCCCGTCTCTTGGAGCTCTTCCCCACCACCAACTATCTTCCTCCCCTTTCAAGTGTCTCCAACTCCCCGTGTCGTATCGTGTCGAAGCCACTCGTGCGTGAAAACCCAATGTCAGTCAGTGTTGCCTAGTGTATCCAGTCCTCCCCGCGATGAAAAGAAGAGTGTACTCGCTCTCGTGTAAAACAGTTGTGAGTATATCAACCCCTTAAGACGCCCCACTCCCTCGTCTTCTCCTCTCTGCTTTGTGTTGGTATAAGATCAGATCACCTCGTTGATGTAGCGGTGTAGCCACGCCAGCGTCTCGGCATGAGACTTGGTAGCCACGGGGTCCTGCTCGCCTCGCAGACTTGCTTTCAACGCTCTCTTGAACTCGGGGTCCTCCAGCAGACTCACGGGCAGCGTCATCCCCTTGTCAGCATCGTTATACGGAGGAGAAGGCAGCAAGGGCGTCGTGGTGCGGAGCTCCTCGTCCTTCTCCTCCAGGATCCGCGACGGTGCCACGCGAGCCACGCCGTCCATGTCGCCGGCCTCGTCTCCTCCTTCCTCGTCCTCGTCTTCTTCCTCTTCTTCGGCTTCTGTGGGCTCGTCCACGACGCTCTGGAGCTGCAGCAGCATACGCTGAAACTCCAGGTTCGCCTTCTCCGCGATCGTCGAGTCTGGCGTCGGCACGTCCTCCTCCTCCTCCTCGTCCTCCTCCACTTCTTCCTCCTCTTCTTCCTCTTCCACTGTGTCTTGCTGAGCTGGAGCAACCACAGGAGTTGGTGGTATAGGAGGAGGAGAAGCCATGGCGTGAGCTGTTAGCACTCGGGGCTTGGCTGCTGGCGGCTTGTAGTCGGGCAGGTTCTGCACGAGAATCACGGGATCGTCCAGAGGTGATGGCGAGGCATCAGAAGACGAGACCGACGGCCGTTTCTTTTGAGCCAACGCTGCTGCTTTCTTCTTCTCCAGGATGTCGCGACGCATGGCCTCGCGTTGTTTGGCCGCAGCCAACGCCGCCGCTGACGCAGGCTTTTTTCCTCGCTGGATCACGACTCCAGTCGCTAGTAACGGAGTTGGAAAAGCCACTGGAGCAGGCGGAGGCATGACACCAGCAGCCGCACTCATGGTCTCCATTACTGGCTTCTTCACGAGGACACCAGAGACTGGAGGAGGAGGAGGAAGAGGAGAGGCCGACGGAGCCGCGATGTTGCTGAGGATCTGCTCCCGCTGGGCTTGCCACTGAGCCATGAACACAGAGATGCGGTCCGAGACCTGAGGAGCAGCCACTGCGTCGTTCTTCTTCACGGGCGTTGGCTTTTGCGGCACTGGGGACTGACGCGGCACTGCGGGTTTCACGCCAGCAGCAGAGACGGGTGCACGGTGGTTCGCCTTGCGCTTGTCGGCGTCCTCTTTGGCTTTCGCGATGACCTCTTTCTTCCGCTGGAGAAGCCGCTGCTGCATCTCACTGAGTGCAGGGCTTGGGCTCTTTGCCTGAGGAACTGGAGCCGGAGGTGGCAGGACTGGCTGCTGCTTGTAGATCACCGGCGACGGCTCCACCGCTCCGACCTTTTTTATCAGCTTCTTCTTGGAGTTACTCGACTTGAGCGAGTTCCGGCGTGCCACCGCAGCCACTGCTGCACCTCCCCGCACAGCAGCAGCAGCTTCAGGCTTCTTGCGGCTCTTTGGGGGCTCGTACTGGAATGCACGCACCACTGGCGACGCTACTGGCTTGTTCGACGCCGCCTCTGCGCGTCGGATGATCTCCCGCTTGTTCACAACAGGCGAAGGAGCAGCCTTCCTCTTCATGGGCGAGATCTCCTGGATCTTCCTCACGGCTGCTACAGGCACGGCTGCTGCAGTGTGAGCCTGACCCTGACGCTGGAAGATGTGCTGGCCATGGAGCACCGTGTGGTTGAGCTCATCGGCGATGGCTCGCTGCGAGAGAAAGCTCTGGATCTTCTCCATGATGATCGGCTTGCGGATCAACTGGTTCACACTCGGCCGGTCGCGCGGGTTCTTCTGCAGCATCTCACTCACGAGCGCGACAAGCCGCGAGCTGTAGACGCCCGTCGTGGACGCGATCGGTAGGAACGCCCCCTGGATGATGTTCTCGAAGAGCTGCCGCTGGCTGCGGCCGTTGAACGCGTGCGCAAACGTTGCGAGCTCGTACAGCACACAACCGAGACTCCACACGTCGGTCTTGCTGTTGTACTTCTTGCCCAGACAGATCTCGGGCGACGTGTAGTACGGCGTGCCCGTGAGTGTCTGTGCACACGCGAGCGTGTGGCTGAGCACTGTCGCGACGCCAAAGTCGCCAAGCTTGACGACGTGGCTGGACGTGAGGAAGATGTTTTCCGGCTTGATATCCCTATGGATGATCTTGCGGTCGTGGAGATGCTTGAGCGCGAGACAGATCTGGATGAACAGATCCAATAGCTCGCTCTCCTTGTACGGACTGCGGCGCGTTGCGCGGTCTGTGAGCTGCTTACGAAGATCACCACCGTCCGCGAACTCGGTCACGATACACAGCACGTTGGCTGACGCCAAAAAGCTCTCGCGGCATCCGATGATGTTGGGGTGGTCCAGCGCGGCGAGCAGCTTGGCCTCGCGCAGAGCGGTCTGCTGGTCGCGCGGATCCATGCGGATCTCCTTGATCACATACTTGCGGCCCTGCGGCTCGTGCTTCTTCACGCACAGGTACGCACAGCCAAAGCTGCCCTGGCCGATCTTCTGGAGCTTGGTGTACTTGTCCATCGCTTTGTCCCTCCAACGCTGTCAAACACACTGTGCCGTAGGTGAGAGAGAAGGCGGCTTGTCGAACAGCTATCTATCTATTTGGGGGCGTGGCCATCGAGATTGAAACGGGCGAAGCATGCATTGGTGAGTCTCGCGTGCCTCCAAAGAATGACAGGCTCCTGACGAGCATCTCAGTGAGCGCTGTGATGAGCATGCAGCCCAAGCGTACGGTGTCGCCTCCTACACACGCTCCACCGCCTCGTCAGGCCCAGCCACGGCCGTCGTCGTCGATCCCGTCGGCTCCACCGCCTTCCAATGGCGGGCTTCTTCCTGGTACGTGCGTCATGGCGTCGCTGGACGTGGACCGGACCACAGGCATCGATCCGATCCTGTACAAGGGCCCTGTGAGCCCCAGTAAGATGCATTTCCAACGGAAGCCGCCGCATTTGGACCGCCGCCGCGAGTACGAAGCGAACGCCAAGTCCCATCAGGCAGCGAGGACCACTGTGGCAATGCTCAGCGAACGCCACGCGCAGCGGCAGATCGAATTGGAAGAGAGCTTTGAGCGAGACACTAAGGCGGACAAGTTCCGCACAGCGTTCATTGAGACAAGGCTCGCGACGTGCGGCGAGCCGACGCTCAACACGATGGACGTGCGGATCGCACGCGAGCGAGACACAGTCAACAACACCAGCGCGACAGCGAGACACCGCGCCAAGTCGTCCACAGAGAACCGCATTGCGCAAGTGATTCGCCACGCGTACGGCAGCGGCGTGCTGGACCTCAAGTCGCTCGAGCTCGTGCACATCCCGGATGCCGTGTACTCGACGCTGCTGCTTCAGCTCGGCCGCTTCATCTCCCACGTGAACGTGAGCCGCAACGCGCTACGCGAGATCCCGACGCGATTTGTGATGGCGTTTCCGCAAGCCACGAGTGTCAATTACAAGGAAAACGCACTTGACCGACTGCCTCGCGCCATAGATAAGCTCACGAGTCTCACGGAGCTCAACGCCGAGTGTAACCAGCTACGCATGCTGCCTGTGCACTTGCCGTCTACGCTGCAGCGGCTCGTGCTGAGCCGCAATCGACTCACTAATATCCCGCACATCCACGAGCTGCTGCATCTCGTGGAGCTGGACTTGAGCTACAACCACTTCCAGCTTCTTCCACCGGGAATGCCGTACCTGAGCCGCCTCACCAAGCTTGTGATGACCAGCAATCGGCTCGTGAGTCTCGCGCTGCTGCCAAAGTACTTGATCCCAGAGAAGAAAGAGAAGCCGCATGGAGGAGACAGCAGTGACGACTCAGACAGTGATGAGGAAGACGGCGTTGAGTCGTGGCCGCGTGAACGGATCGAAGCGGAGCAGAAGAAGTGGCGCGTGGAAAGTGACCCGCTCACAGGCGACTCAGTGTACTTCCACTTGGCTCGGAAGCGCGTGGCCCGCGTCAAGCCGCGGTGTTTCCGCAGCCAAGTGCCGATGCTAGCGATCGGCAAAGTGGCAACCACCGCCAAGCTCAAGAAGAGCCACGCGCAGTGGATCGCGTTGTTTCCCGATGGGTGGGAAGTCACAGTGGGCGGCTCGTGTGTCAACAAGGACGGCGGGCACCGCCCCAGGACGATGACGGCCAATGCGTCCAGACCAGAGACTTCAACTTCAGCTATTGCTGCAGATGCTCCTGGCGAGCTTCACTCTATGGAGCTCTGCTTCACCCACCACCTCACGGACGAGTCGTTCTACAGTATCCCTGCAGCACTGGACAAGTGGACTGAACTGCACCGTATCAACGCGCTGCACTTGAGTGGGAACCAGCTTCTCGACTTGCCTCCGTCCATTGTACGTCGCTACTGCTACTGTAGTTTGCCTTGGAAACTGTATAGGAACTTACGGAGCTGACGTTCTCATAGGGTAAACTCGTGCGGCTCAAGCTCCTGGACGTGGAAAACAACAAGATCCTCGCGTTACCGGACACGTTCCACGAGATGAAGGCGCTCGAGACCGTCAAGCTGTCCATGAACGCGCTCTCCTGGCTGCCTCCGTCGTTCTGCTCCCTCCCCAACCTCGCAGAGTACGTCTCCTCCCCCTCCTCTCCTCTCTCCATCATTCGCTCAGTCGACTCATAGATTTGTGTACTCAGTCTCGACATCAAACTCAATCGATTCCGCGGGCTTCCAGAGGAGTTTGGCTCGCTGCCACGGCTCAAGACGCTGGATTTGAGCTCCAATTCCCTCGAGTCGCTGCCCAAATCCATGCTCTCGCTCCATAAACTCACCACATTACGGCTCCAGGGCAACCTGGCGCTTGTGAAGAGCGGACTCTTGCATGCAGAGACGCTCGCGAGCGGCGATATCCCGCAGGTCTTCTGGCACTTGAGCCACCAGATCCTCGTGGAGCAAGTCCACGGCGGTCAGTATCCTCCAGTATCCGAGTCCGTGGTGGTAGGCGTCGGAGACGAAGTGTGGTCCACGAACCACCACGTGCACCGGGCGTTTACACAGGCCGTCGCACACGCCCAGCACTCGCAGTGTCTTGACTTCCACTGGAAAAACCTCGGCTTCTCCAAGTTCCCACCCACGTTTTTCTCGTCGCTAACTGGACTGACAGAGCTGCGACTCTCAGGCCAAGAGCTCGATACGATCCCTGTTGAATTTGCGCGCGTGTGTGGCTGCCTACGTGTGCTCCAGCTACGAAAGAACCGGATCCGGACCATGGACGACGGCGTGTTCGACTGTGAAGGAATGGCTTCACTTCCACTGGTAGAACTCGACCTCGAGTACAACCAGCTCGAGATGCTTCCGCTTTCGATCGGCCGACTCACAGCATTGAAATCGCTCCGCGCCTGCAACAACCGCTTGCAAGAATCTTCGTTCCCAGACTCGTTTGCCAAGCTCACGGCTCTCCAGGAACTCCACCTCACGCACAACCGCCTCACTCAGCCTTCGCCCACGTTCGGCTCGTTACTAGCCTTGGAGAAACTCGACCTGTCGTACAACCACCTGACCACGCTGTCCACCATGGTCTTTGGCTCGCTCCGCCATTTGTATCAGCTACGTGTGAGCGTGAACCAGCTCACCGACATCCCTAAGGAGCTCGCGAACGCTCCGATCCAAGAGCTTTACATCGCCGGCAACCAGCTCCAGGAGCTGCCGTCCACAGTACTGCTTCTCAAGCACTCGCTTCGCGTGCTACGCATGCAAAGCAACAAGATCTCACGACTGCCGCTGCAGTTCGGAGAGCTCATTGCGCTGGAAGCAGTCCAAGCCGATGGCAACCCGTTCCGCTCGCCGCCACCAGAGGTCATGAACATGGGCATCAATTCCATCCGCTGGTATCTGAACAAGCGCCACCAGCGAGTGACGGAGATCCAACGGCTTCTCGAGACCGTACGCTTTCTTTTCCACGCAGAGACGTTCCTTGAGCCGAAACTCACTCACTTGCTGGCGCGAGACCAGCCTGAAGCCATGAAATTCCTCACTGAGAAGCACTTGTGCGCGTTTGAAAAGGCGGTGGACGCGTACGTCAACGGTGCGTTCTACTTGTTGCCGTCCACGCTGCGTGGCGCTGACCTCGTGACCGAGCTGCTGCTGCAGAAGCAGTTTTTCCTCGCGCAGAAGCACCGCGCAGGCATTTTGCGAGACCTCGTGAAGCTCTGCGCGCTCATCCGCGACAAGAAATGGCTGGATAAAGTGGATTTCCGGTTCGATCTCCAGCGGCCGTGGGGGCGACTGGGGGAGGAGTGCGGTGTGATCGCGCTCAACCCACGCGCGCTGTACGACGACCAGCCGCAGTTGCCCAGCGTGCTGAGCGTGATCAAGACGCGCGTGTACCACGGCTTTGAGGACGAGGCATTTGCCCACAGTGAGCGCGATGTGGCGGACGCGATTGAGAATTACTTGGGCGTGTACGGACCGGTGGGCGTGATCCACGAGGAAGTGCCGTTCAAGTGCGGCTGCGAGGATTTGCTGCGGTTCAACAAGAAGCACGAGCCGTGTTTTCGCTCTGGGTGGAGCTTCGTGCAAGTCGTGTACACACAGGAGGAAGCCGACCGTCGAGTGAGTGATGAAGAGACGATCCAAGCGGCGCTGCGTGCGTTGCGGCCGCAGATCATGACGTTCCTCAAGACCCAAGAAGGGGAGAAGCGGTTCCACGTCGAGGTCAAGAAGATCAAGAACACGCTCCGCACCGAGCTCAAGGCGAAGAAGCAAAAGCTCACGAAACTCACGCGCAAGTACGAACCGTTGAAGGCGTCGCTGGAGAAGGCGAAGAAGAAAAACGAGCTGGAAACGCCCAGTAAGCAGACCAAGACGCTCGCGCAAGTCACAGAGGAGCAGGAACGCGAGGAAAAGATCAAAGCGCTCGGGGAACGCGTGGCGGAGATGGCGCAGGAGTACGACAAGGGCAAGCAGCAGCTTGGCCAAGGCTACAGCGAGTTCATGGAGGATGTGGTGACCGTGCTGATGGAGAAGATCGGTGTTGAAGTGAGGAACCATCTCGTGCAGCAGCAGCGGCAACGCGCGATCGACTTTGGGCTCCGCAGGCCGTGGGACGGACCCAATGGGCGACATTTCGAGATGTACAAGCAGCTTGTGAGGCGGAAAATGCTGGGCGACGGCTCGATGGAGAAGGAGGAAGCAGCAGCACCTGAAGCTGTAAAAGATGGAGCTTCTTCACCACGTGATCCAGGAGACGGAGAGGAGCGCAAGAGCGACAACAGCGAGATCAGCGACGTGTCGTTCGACGGCTACGAGGACCTCGTGAGCAATCTCACAGCGCCAGGTGCTGGAGAGGACGATGGCGTTGACGATGACGATGACGATGACGATAATGAAGAGGACGATGAGGTGGATGAGGCGGAGCGAGCTGAAGCGCTGGCCAAAATTGAGGTCAGCGATATCAGCGCGGACAGTGACAGTGACGCGAACGATGCTGCGGCGGCAGAGTCGGAAGACGACAGTGAGCTCTGATAGGATGCTACAACAGTGTAAATGTGCCCAAATGTGTACATTGAAATAATCCGAGACCACATACAATCCAAACCTGTTCTTTGTGTGACCCCATGTACATGTACAGGCAGACCACTGGAAGTGCTTCTTATGTCATGAGGGTCGGGTCTGGCGCGTAGTTGGGCGGCGGCATCGAGTTGTATGCATACTGGTCTCGGTAGTGCGGCGGGTGGTTGTGTTCCCGGTACGGTGCATGCTCTCGTGGCTTCCGCGGCACACGCATGGACACACCGTCAATCTCAGGGTAGCGCTCTGCGAATGACGGCGTGCGTGGCGTCTGGAGCAAGGTCTGGTAGACAGCGTCACGGCGGCCAGGCGACTCGTGCAAGTGGCGAAACTGCTTGAAGATCTTCATGGCGTATTTGGCATCGATCACCGGGTCGTGGTCAGCTTCCTATAGCGGATAATACAAGTCAACGACACAGCCAACCTAACACAGAATGCCTCAGCACGAACACGAGACCCACCTGGATGTTGTGACCCAGCAAGTACTTGGCGACGTGGCGCAGCGAAAAACCCCGGTATCGGATCGTGCCGTTCTTGGACTGCATGGGGATGCGGAACAGATCGGCAACGTCGAACGCCTGCTTGTAGTCCGCCTCCTTCTCGAGACTGAGCCACTCGAGGTCTTTCTTAATCGATTGACCCACGATCACGCAGTCACGAGGCAGGATCTGGCGCAGCTCGACAAGGGCCTCCGCGAGACTTGGAGCACCGACAAGGTCGCTACACAACCAAATGAAACGTATCAGCTTCGGCAGAGCTTTTCCCCGTGAGAGTTTTTGCGGAAGGCGGTCTGATCTCACCTTTCGGAAATGCCAGTGAGCTGGGTGAGGTAGCTCACGATCGGCTTGTCCGGCAGCACGTAGCGGTCGAACGACACGTTTTCGTTCTCGTCCACCATCGCGATACGAGCCACATCACGGTCGCTACAACACATCGTACACGTACACCATCAGTGAGTCACTTATCCATCCATTCACACCACCAGCTCCAGCTCCTGTTGCTCTCTTCTCTCCACTGCACTCACTCGATGCCTGTGCCCGTGGCCACACACTCGACATCGATCGCGAAGAACTACCAGTGTGGGACTGTTAGTCGTCGATCTCCGCCTCTGTCTACAAGCAACATCAAAATTCCACAAGTACACGTACCGGTCCTTCAATCTCGCGCGTGAGCACTGGCATGATCTCGCTGATCACTTCGTAGTTGGCCTTCTTCGAGGGATTCGCCTGGATGTCGAGCTTGCGGCGGGGCTTTCCCGAAGCGTCCACGCCCGTTGGCGTCGACGCGTTGCTCATATTCGTTGGCGTGGTGGACACGCCCATCATCATCATGGAGCCGTCCATGTTCATGGCCTGCAGCGGCAATGGCAGCGGCGGCATCATGCCATTCGGGTCGTACATGTAGCCGCCAGGACCACCCACTGCAGCGTCCATGCCGCCGTACGGCGATGGCACATACGCAGCGACGGGCGGAGCACCAACATGGGCAAACGGACACGAGCTGCCGTTGCGGCAGCCGGCTTCCGACAGGAAGAAGCGGCACGGCGCCGAGCCGCCACCCATGCCATTCGCGTACGGGTTCCCTGGGCTGTAGGACGTGATGCCGTGCGCCAAGTCCATGCCGTTGGACTGTGCAGACGCCTGCGCGGACAACTCGTGGGACTGCCAGGGCGACGCACCCATTCCACCCGATTGACTCACGTGCTGGCCATTGGCATCGCTGCGTTCGTGGCGAAACGTACAGGAATCACCGCGTAGACAGCCACGCGGCGTCTGGAAGAACTTGCATGCCGCGAGCGAGTCCATATTCACGCTGTTACAGGTACGATACAAGACACACAGAGTGGCGGTTAACGGGATGGCGGTCGCAAGCGCGCCCCATATATTCACGTACAGATCGAATTTGGTGACCGTGACGACACCAACGGGGATCTTGGGATACGCTCTATCGATCGGTGAGGCGCGCGGCGGATGCACGTAGCTGGAGACGTCAATACAGAGCCGAGAACACCACGTCAACTGTTGGCGGCGGGCAGGAGGAGGAGCTGTTGGCTTGGCAGTCAACGGCACTGCGCAAGTTGACTTTGCAAAAGTGACGTCGAGTGGTATTTTACCGAATTTTATGACGGCGAAGAAACGCTCCGCGAGTCCAAACGGCAACGGCTCACGCGGTATTTTACGAGGAAGTAATTGTGACAGTCCTCTGAGAGAGTGACATGTAATCGCCCCGGGGTATCGTAAGATGAAACATCCACCGCGTCGGAAATGGAGGACGGATATGGAGACACCGCCGGCGATGCGCTGCATCCTGCATGGCGTTTGAGGCACCTGTGGCTATGAAATGTAATACACAAGGCCGCATTAATCAGACGCCACGTGCTTTCTGTCGCAGTGCGATTATCTGGTCGTAATAAATGATCGATTCGCACGCGTCCTAATGAGGCGGCGTCTGCTTTCCGGTGGTGTTGTCGTCGTCGTCATTACCATCGAGTTCGCTTCGATACGAGTGGCCCATCTCGATATTGCGCAGCGCGTCCTGGAGCTCCTCGGACGTGTAGCGGTTGTTCAGCGTGCGGTACTTCTTGAGCTGAATCACGCCGATGAGCTCGCGCACCATCCATCGCCCCTTCTTGATCGCCTTCTTGATATCCACCGGATCCGTGAGGTCCTTGTTCTTGAAGAACGCCGTCTTCACCTTGCCGCGCACATACGGCAGCCCCATAGGGTAGTCGCGCCCCACGTACAGGAAGCGCTTGTACAAGTCGCGCACCTTGGCGTCCATCATGGCGAATCTCTGCGCGACGGTTGTCTTCACACCACTTTCTCACGACTTCAACCACGTTCGACTAGTTTATGTTGCAGGATCTGCTTGCTGCAACTGTATCTCAACGTAAACGCAACTTGGGGACGATGGACGTCACTGCCAACCAAAATCTTTGCATGCGACTGGCGGCAAATGGGCCACTGGCTCTTGAGTTCTCATCTCCATGCATCGCCATGCGTCGCACGAGTGCTTCTATTTTGCGGTACCACATGTGATCCCAAGCGAGATTCGTATGTAGAGGTGACTGTGTCTCTATCAGTTATGTTGCTATTGTTCCCTATCGTTTTCTATTGTTCCCTAACTATCCTATTGGGGCGCCGAGAAGATGTGGCGATCTTGTCAGTTTTTCGGTTTTCTTCTGCTTCTTCGACTTGGCTCCGACGGGGGCGGCCGCGACGGCTTTCCACGGCGCCTTCCCCGCTTGGTCGTTCTTCCATCCACATCTTCGGTGCTTCACGCCTCACAAAAACCTATGTTGCTATCGATGTCTACACTATCACCACGCTGGTGTCGCGGGGCTTGGCCAGACGAATCTCACCTCCCCGTCTCCTTGTATACTGCTGCCACACTGCTGCTGCTGGACACTCTGTTGACTGGCTCACTTGCCCACTCACTTGCCTTCCTCCATGCGGGCCTATGACGAGTTGGCACTGAGTGGTTCCACCTTGATGAACACTGCCGCAGGAGCAGCAACTGGAGCGACTGGAGCTGTGGGCATTGGCACGGCGACAGGCACTGCTGGAGTCATGGCGGCTGGCACGGAGAGCAAAGGCTGCACTTGCAGAAGAGCACTTGTCGCCATGAGCGGCAACACTGGCTTGGCAGGAGAGAGTGATAGCAGAGGAGCTCCGGAGGCCGACTCTGGACTGGACGGTGAGCCGCTGCTGGAGCTGGTCGTGCTGCACGTGTCTTCTTCCTTGATCCCACACGGGTTCTCCAGCACGCGCACGAAGCGGCCCTTGATACGCGGACGATCGTCGGCCAACTTTTTCCGGCAGTCGTACTTGATGCTCTTCTTCCACGTGCGGTTCTTGCGCTTCTCGTGGAACTTCTGGATGCGCAATCGACGCGCCTCAGGCGAGTATGATCCGATCTTCTTCTGCGTGTCGACGGTCTGGCTGGAGGCCGTCGGCGTCGTGATGGTGAGAACACCTAGCAACGAGTCTGTGGATGGGATCGACAGCTTGGACAAAGACGCCAACGCATCGTCCTTGCGCGTCTCGTCTGCTGCAGCACCAGCTTTCATCTTCAGTGACGGGCTCATGGTTCCTGTGGGGGCAAGGCCCTGACGAGCAGCGGTGAATCCCGCTGCCGCGGCAGAGCCGTTCATGGTTGAAGCTGAAGCTGAGGCATTCTCCGCGTCGGTCTCGGTCTTACCGAAGAGACTGGCGCGGCTCTTCTTGCTGGAGCTGCTGGTCGGCGACGGGATCGTGAAGTTCATCGTGTCAAAGCTCATGAGGAGCTTCTCGGCGTCATGGCTGCTGCCAAACGACGGCGGCGGCGTGTCCACACTCAGTGACTCAGCTATTGTACACACAGCAAAGAAGCAGCAATAAGCACCGACTATCGTGCTTGGGAGGGTGTGCGAATGCTGGGAGGAGGGGGCACTAACCAAAGCTGGAGGACATGTCCGAGTCTTCGAACGAGAGGCCACCACGCAGTGGCGACAAGAACGACGACGCGTCGAAGCCAAAATCTTGCACATCGTCTCCCGACGGGATGAACTCGAGCTTGAGCGCCGTCTCGACGTCGTCGTGGGTCACCCAGTCGATGTCCTGGTTCAATCGATCATCAAAGTCGAGCGCGCGGAGGTTGTCGTCGCTGATCCATCCGGCGTCGTCCATATCTTGGTCGTCATTGTCCCCGCCGACAAGATCCAGATCAAGATCTACATCGAGATCGATCGTGGAGGCGTCGCCCATGTCGAAATCCATGGCCAACAACGCCGCCGCGGCGGAGACGCTGGTGGAGATCGACGGCGCGAGCGAGGTCTTCATGCGCTGCGCGAGAGTCGCCTTCGTGGATCCCTTGAGCTTGTCTTGTGGCGAGAGACACATCGGTGGCTTGTCCTCGATCGCGGACAAGCTACTGCTGGCAAGGTTAGAGCCAGCGGCACGAGCGCTGGCAAAAAGCTGGCTCATGATGGCAATGCAAGTCGCTGGTGGGCAACGGAGAGGGCGCGAGCGCGTGCTACGACGTCGAGCGAGGCGGTCGAACGTTCCACTAACGTCGATCCGACTGCACGACGGAAGCCTCGCGCGTCCGCCTCACAAAGAGAGAAGGGCAGTGCGCGACACAGTGTGTCTGCTTACGAAGGTCGCGGCGTAGGCGCGCGAGCGAGAGACGAGAGAGAGAGAGAGAAAGCTTGTGCCGCGTGCGCCGACAACTTGCGATCCTCTGTCCTCTTGGTCTTGGTGATGTACTCGCAGTGCGATGGGCAGCGAGCAGCTCTTTTTCAAAATGGAAAAAACCCAACAACCTCCGCCGACGCACTCGCCAACAATTGGCAGCCGGGCTCGCGGACCGACGGAGACCCGACCAACAACACACAACGCACAAACAGGTGCAGAGTTGGCTCACTTGGGCGCAGTCGACGGAGACGATCCAGTTGATCTTGGTTTGACTATGTGGTATGCTTACGGCAAGATTGCGGACCAGCCCTCCCGTAATATTGGCCCCTCCAAACACAAAGCGGACTGGACGAAACAACCAACAAAACCCTGAAATACGGAACACGAATGCTGCGAAATCCGGGACACCCGATCGGATCTCGCAGGTTTTCACTGCTGCACACAGCTTCACGATGTGACGGCAGGCCAAAATCCCGCCAACAAAATGCGGGAGGAGGATGCTGGAGGGCTCGGCTGGGCGACGTTGGAGACCAATCATCAATCCAGGCCAATTCATTTGCGCGATGCTCGACGCGAAGGTCCCATCCACGGGACGGACGACCAGTTCCATCATGGAAGGAACTTCCATGGTGGTCGGTCAGCTTCTTTTCCTGCAGACGTCAGGGCTGGCTATGGACCTGAGTGTGATCCTGAGTCAGGATCAATACTGCATGGGAAGGATCGACGCGTGGGTATTAGTACAGCAGACCGTAAGTACAGTAGTGTATGATGCTTTGTTGTTGTTCTTCTCAACTACTTTATTGGCGTGTCTGTCTCTGGCTCCACACTCCAGAGTCCAGTCAGTCCGCTCTGTCCACGCGGGAATTTCAGAACCCGAAGAAGGTCTGATCTCAACTCGAGTCCATGACGGTCTGATCTGTTTTCTTGTTGGTCTTGCATGATGTTGGTCTTGCTGCAAGACTCTTGCATGATGCTCTCGCCATCCCCTCCCCTCCGCGTTGGCGGCGGATGGTCTAGATGAACATGAGTGCTTGATTTCCCTGCGAAAAACCCGCGCGAGGGAACGCAGTAGCAGGAGAAGATGATGACGAGAATGCTGTGTCCGTCGTCAAACATCAAACAGCCAAACTGACTGCCGCCGTGGGTGAGGTGAGGCAAGTGGCGTGAAATAGGCCGGGCGACGCCATCTGTGATTTGATTTCTCCGTTTTCTTCGCGTTCCGTTTTCCAACATCAACTGCGGATGGAAAGCTCGCAGTCCAGGCACGCGGCGCTGGCGAAATGGCAAAGCGAAGGGGATCTCAAGTGACGAGACCTTGCTCGCCATCCTCAACACTACCGTACTCAGTACAGATATGCATCTTGACCGAAACCTCCTGTCTGGAAGCCTTACTACAGTGTACACATCAACCTCGGATGATGAGCGGGGCGATTCACCCACCATTTCCACTTGCAGTAACAATGAACGAGTCAGCTTTGATCGTTGGCATTTGAATCCAGTGATCCTGCGCGGATCCAGCATTCCAGCGCCGAGTCAGATCCTCGCATTCCTTCCGCTTCCTCCCCCTTCCTAACCAATCTTAGTGAATGTCGGAGAAGGGAACTGCCTCAAACCCCGATCCCTAATCGGACCCTGGCATGTCACACAAGCGAGAGTGATCGTTGCTCTGGTGTCAGCACTGGGGTTCCGCCACAGTGCGGATCGAATCTTGGATGGTCTGCGGAACAATCCGACTTTCCCCGCCACCGCCAGTGTTGCCGCCGCGGATGCCGTGACGCGCACGCGTCAATCACGCTACTGTCACCAGCCGATTTCAAGGTCACTCTAACGAGGGCACTCACCATCTGGTATAATAGTGACAGTTCTTGCCTTTCGTATTTACTACGTCACTCTCAGTAGTTGAAACCGTATCCCAAACGTACCCCACCGGTATGTTTCCACGGAACTGGCGTGGTGAAGCACATGCTCGATGTAGTAATCAGAGATGCAGTCAGATGGCTGTGTCTCCATGCGATACCACACTGCACAGCAGTGTCCTGAGCACGAGCCAAGCTCAGTGTCATGCGCTGGACGCCTCACCACCCGAACCCGAAAGCTGCACGGAAATAGCGACCTGAGAACACGAGCAATTGACTGTGAGCCCTTCACGCGGGTTCGCGGTGTGAGACCCAACAACTACGACCCACAAGACGCCAGTGTTACTTGCTGCGCTCGAGGCTGCGTGGATGGCTCCACCTGTCCTGCCAGACATCTGTGTAAGCTGTGGCGGCAGCTGCAACCTGGACACGATGGCTCCACACGCAAGCACAGGTCTCTGGGTCTCGGTTGCAGTCCGTTGCAGTCCAGTCCAGTCCTGTCAATCGCAGCGCACCCAACCCCTTCCGAGGAACTTTCGAAGCGGGTGGTGTGGCCATTCCCTCTCTCTAGACGTTACTGCAAGCCACGCAAAGTTCAGTGCTTGGTCCGCCCCCTACTTCTCTTAGTCGCTCGCCCCTACCTACCGCGCCTTAGTGTTAGCTGCAACGGCGGTGGCGTGGCGGTCTCCGATAATCTCCCGCGCTTCCTTACTCTACTTGCACGGGCTGTCAAGCGACTATGACGGAGCCCAGTGCATCGGTGTCGGCATCGGCAGCCAACATGCCGAGCCACCGGCGCGAGTACCGCGAGCTCATGCACCACCGCGCGATGCACCAAGTGAACCAGTGCCTCGCGGTGTGTGTCCACTCGCCGCGGTCTGAAGACAAATGGTCCGTGGTCAAGCGCGAGAAGAACTTGGAGCTATACGCCAAGCGCAGCAACACCAACAAATCCGTGTTTTTCCTGGGCATGAACGAGCTCCACTGCGGCTTTGACGAGATCTACGAGCTGCTCAACTACCAGACCACGACGCAGTTTAAGCTCGTGATGAAGTTGCTGTACGGCATCAACTTTCGCGATGGCGCGCTCATGGCCGCGCACGCGCCTCGCCAGTACGATGACGACTACGACGTCACTGATGTCCAGCATGCAGCGCTGTGGCTCACGCTGCAGGCACGGCGCGAGTCGATCATGGGCAAGGACAACATGCTCGCGTTCTTCCAGGCGTTGATGGTTCTGCACCCGGACCGGTCATTTACTACTACCGGAGGTGGTGCTGGCTCATCGACTATCGGCGCAACGACGACTGCTGCTGCCCAAGCCGCGGCAGCGACGTTTGCGCGTCCGAGTGAGAACATCCAGAAGCGAACGCTCGCGCTCGCGTGGCTGCCGTTTCTCGAGAGCGAGGAAATGAAATCTATCCAGCCATCGATGCGGCTCCAGTATACGCTGATCGTGGAAGAAGTCGCGCGCCATAAACTACGCGTGTCTTGCGTCACGATGTCGTTCCGAGATGGCGATGATATCCACCAGTCGCGGTCGTCCTCTGCGGCGCGGACCATCGCGAAGCGGCTCGTGAATCGCTCCATCTCTCGACTTGAAGCTGCAGTGGTCGCTGCGCGGATCAGCACGCAGACGCTCCGACTGCCTCATCAATGGGTGGCTAACAAAGACCGAGCGGCTTGTGTGATCTGCTGGAAGCCGTTCAACGCGATCATCCGTCGCCGCCACCACTGTCGGCTGTGTGGCGAAGTCGTGTGCGGGTCGTGTAGTGCGGTCCGCAACAAAACCGCACAGGAAAAGGCACAACACAATGGAGATCTCGAGAAAGTACGCGTGTGCCACATGTGCAGCAACCGGCGCAACAGCAACGTTGGCGCTGGACACGGCAACGGAAACGGTGCTCCTGGAGCCCACCGTGACGCATTCGTCTCCCCGGCAGTGCTCGGCAACTCCACGATGGACAGCTTTGTCGGGGTCTCTCGTTCCCATCTCCCGATCCTGGAAGGTGAAGATGATGAGTTTGCTCGCCGCGGCTCCAACGACACTGTCGGCAGTGGCTACTTGGGCTTCGTTGGCGGTGCTGGTAGCACAGGCATGTCATCAACATCCACACAGAAGCTCATCTCTCTGCGCTCGATGACCAAGGCTGAGCTGCTCGCGCGCTCCCAATCGACCGAGTCGTCTCGCAAACGCGACGGCGGCTCAAACACATCCTCGTCCAATCATCATTATCACCAGCGAGGCCCCGCGCGACCACCCGCGTACGTCGGCCGCAACACGACTCCCAAGCGAGTACCACCGCCTCCACCTCCACAGCCTCCACAGCTCACGTACCATGGAGCGAGGCCGATGCTGCTGCCAGCTCCTGTGGATGTCGCTGTTCGCGGTCGAGACGAAGCCGACATGTCGTTCCTGGATCCGTCCGTGCTCTCGCCGGAATTGACGCCCGACTTTGGCCCCAAGTCGATCGTCGCTGCGGTAGGAAGCCACGACCGGCTATCGTCGTTAGATCCCATCGACAGTCTTGGGCAACAACAGATCATGTGGAGCAACGACCCGTTTGCAGGCGAGACGCTGTTTGAGTCCAACAAGTTTGAGAGTGAGCAGAGCCAAACGTCCGAGTATTCACACCGCACGTCGGCCATGACACTGGGCACAATGTCTGAACGGAACACGTTGGGGTGGAATGACTGCAAGAACGCCAAGGTAGACCACATCCGCGAGAACAAACGCCTCAAGCTCATGAGCCAGATCTGTTCGCCGGCGTGCACGCTAGTCGACCGCCAGCTCATGCGCGATTGCTGCAACCTTGCAGCCGACGCGTTCGGTGTACGTGGGGCATTTATTGCGCGTCTGGACGAGCACTACGTGCAGATTGAGCACATTGTCGGCACCGCCAAGGTCTCTGCAATGGACCATTTTCTGCGTCGTGATACGCCGTGCGAGTTTGTGCTCCAGACGCCTCCCGGTGAGGCTCCGTTCTACGTGGAAGACAGCAGCATGAACAAGCGCACTTGCGACATGATCATGGTCAAGGATCTCGGCATGCGGCTCTTCACGGGCATCAATATCTTTGTACGAGGCTTGCCGATTGCCTGTCTCTGTGTGTTCAGCGAGCACGAAGACTACGATGGCATTGACGCGCACAGTGGTGAGGCCACGACGTTCCGCCTTTCAATGATGTCGACACTGTCATCGTCCCAGTACGAGTTTCAAGTCTTGGAGAAAGCGGCCCTTCAAATCTCGAGAGAGCTGGAGAACCTCGTTGTGGGAATGGCGTTCGATTAACCCCACACACACAACTTTTTTTTAAATGGGCTCATCGCGTGGCTCAACGAGAATCTCGTTCACGGCGACGTAGGCAGGTTGAGTAACAGCATAATACACCGCGTTCGCAATGTCCTGCGGCTTCAGCACTTCGTTACCTACGATGCGAAGACCCCTGATTAGCAACTGTGGTCACCAGACTCTTTATCAACAATGTCCACTTACCCGATGGAGCGCCGTACAGCTTCATGGCTTCCTCGTCGCCGCCGCTGGTGCTCTGGCCGTGGTTCACGAGATCAGTGGCCACGTTTCCAGGCTGTCCATCACACAATGCATCAGGTTCCACGTCCTCCCCCAAATGTTCCACTAAATCTTGCTGGTGCGTACCTGAATGCTCGTGACTCGCAGTCCTGAGCCGACATTTTCAAGGCGAAGCGCCTGAGAGATGGCTTCCACGAACATCTTGGAGGCCGAATACACGCCCAGTCCAGCAAAGACCTTGCGCCCGGCATCCGACGAAATGTTCACAATGTGGCCGCCGTTGCGCTCCAGCATACGCGGCAACACAGCTGCAACGCCATTGAGGACGCCCTTGCAGTTGATGTCCACGACCTGCAGGTCCAATGATACTGATCCGTGAGTCCAATAGACTATTGCAGCATAGATCAAGTAAGCTGGACATACCCGGTCCCAACTGTCCTGGTTCACATTGCGCAGCAGCTCGAACGGCATCACTCCAGCTACAAATATTACCATGTCAAGCATTAAGCGTCACAAGCGATGGGAAGGCATGGCAGCAGACTCACCGTTGTTCACAAGGATGTCGACATCTCCAAACTTGTCCTTCGCCTCCTTGACAAGAGAGTGAAGCTGCGGCATGGCCAGACCATCAGATCATGACCATGTCAACAGCAAACGACCACACACCACTTACATCTTCGCGCTTGGTGACGTCGGTTACACGAATCAACACACGCTCGCTCGCGTTGGTCTTCTCAACAATGGCGGCGCGCGTTTGCTCCAACGCATCGAGGCGTCTAGCACCCAGCGCAACGGAGGCACCTTCAAGAGCCAGCTTGAGCGCAATGGCAGCGCCGATACCTCCCGAGGCACCCGTGATCACCACGACTTTACCTGCTAACGCGGTTCCTGGCGTCACAAGTGTGGTCACCGTGGCAGCCTTAGTCGCTGGCTTCTTCGCCTGGATCTCCTTTCCTTCCTGCTTCTTTCCATCGGCTTTGCGCTTGCTTCCAGCAGACTCGCTCTTGACTGGTTTTGGCTCGGCAGTTCTCTCCGATCTCACAGCCCCTTGCGTCTTGGACGACGACACGGGCGTCTCGCCATCCTCTTCCTCGCTCGCAGTCATGTCGTCATCCTCTTGCACGGCAGCACCACGCGACGACACTGCAGACGATGCAAGGCCACTCTCCCAGTCCTTGTGACGACTCTTCATGTGCTTCATGGCGTTGGAAGTGTTTGTGATGCGGCACAGCGCGTCCTGCCAGCCCGCACTGCCCTTGGCTTTCACGCACAGCAAACACACGTGCGTGAACGTCTTGGCGCCGCGTACGACGGGCTTCTCCAGCGCGTGGACACAGTCCCACACAGCGTGGCGCATGGCTAGCGGACGGAAGTGCTTCACGTCCACAGGCATTCCATGCGCATCAAGCGCGCTCGCGTCCGTGGTCTTCGCCATCTTCACAAGGTCAAGCACTCCAGATGCATGCGAATCTGTCAAGGCTAGGAATGGTCTAGTTCCAGGTTCCAGAATTCCAGGTTCGAGGAAAAGAGCTGTTTGTTTCGTACTTTATCAGATCATCACAGTAGGACCTCAGGAATACTCCAGAACTCGATACTCAAATCCTGCGATGCTGGCGAAGCGAGTTGCGCGAGCGGCGGCACGGCATGCGCGGCGCGCGCGCGTCATGAGGACGAGTCTGGAGGCGCGATGCATGTTGTCAACGAAGCGTAGAGGCATCGTGCCTCGTGGTATCGATTCGAGCAATCCGTTTGAGATCAAGTTCCATGTGGACGAAGGCGCGGGGGAGGAAATCCCGACGGGTAGCGGAACTGACGGCCCCGAGAGCTCCTTCTTCGATGATGAGATCAATCGCTTCCATTCTGGTGCGATAACGAATCTGTGTGATAGGATCTTCTGTAGTAGAGATATTCAGTTTGACTCACAGTAGTTGTATGTTGTAGAGATGATCGGAGTGTTTGGATCCGAGCCAGAAGAGCACAGTGGCGATGGGAGCCAATCTCAAACACCACAATCAACAGCTACTTCGTCGAGCGACAGCTACGCAGTGATGAACAGTATTCCCAAAGCCGCAGCTTCATTTTCTACTCAGGAACGACCACGGCGTCAGATGGAGTATCAGCCTCCAGTCTACGAATCCAGACCACAGCCTCCACAGACACCAACCCAGAGCTGGACTCCAACCGAACGGAGACCCGAGACTCGTTTAGCTGCGGGTGCCTCCGCGATGCTCATTCAAGGCCCTTGCACCTACGTGCATGGAGGCTGGGTCGGCTCTCAAGATCAGTGGTCATCTCAAGAACTCGCGAGTATTGTCGGCCAACTCGCCCACGACCAAGGCCTCACTATCGCGCAACACCACTCGAACCATGAAGGCCAGATCCTGGACTGGCTGCTCTCCACATCACCAGAAGACAAGATCATCCTCAACTGGAACGGACGCCTCGCTGACTCACCCACAATCTTCCGTGCGCTATCCAGCATCCGCGCCTCTGTGGTCGTTCTCACGCCGCTGGATGTCGAGCTTGGCCCTCTTCCATCCTCGGTGACAGGCGTCATCACAGGTGAGACTGCACACTCGCATATATACTAGTACCGCGAACCAGATCGCTGATCTCTGCTCGTATTGTGTGACAGGCTTCGGCTTGCGCTCATTGGAGCTGGCGATCCAGGCGTGCAAGTGAGTTCATCACCAGATCTCTTCGTGATGGGCCCAAGGTGGCTGAAAGTTTCAGCCTCAAACTTACTAGTAAGATCATGCGTCTATGATTGGCGAAAATTGACTGTAAACTGCATTTGATTGGTCAAAATGGGAATAGATCCGTTTCAGCAACGGGATGCTGCAGGCCCAGGAACCCGGCAATAATGACCTCGGTTTAGCATGCACACTGGAAGCCCGTGAAGTCAGACCCACCCGTTTTCCCGTAATCTGAACCCATATCTTGAAGAGACGCGACCAAAAAGTCAACGGATACCAGACACCACCGCCCTCCACGCCTGCGATTGCGACCGTTGCTTTTGCCACAAGTCCTCGCCGCTCAGCGTCCCAAAAATAAAATACCGTAACCCCCCCCGACATGCGACCCCGCTACTGCCAGTTGCTGCCCATATCATACCGTATAAATAGAAGAAACCCCTGGGGCGTTGGCGGCCTGATGGGGATGTTGCTGCAGCCTTCGCAGCCTTTGCCTCGCTGTTCAGGTGAGAATCAAAAGGATCATGCGTCCGTTTCGGAATTGCCTGAAACTCCTCGCTCTCCCAGTCGTAAACTACG